>CM070785.1:36459062-36656562 GCA_036346955.1 Dipus sagitta | reverse complement strand
ATCCATGGCATGTATGTTTTCATACATTGCAGGGTGTGTAAGTCTGGGTTCTAAACAGTGCTCAGCACAAAGCGATTGTCGTTTAAATCTCTCAGGCCACCTTTCACAGAGATAGGAAGATAACCACTTGCTACTTTGCAGAGCCACGGACATCCCAACACTGAACGCTCACACATTAGTAGTTATGTAGAGCTGTGGCCTATGCTCACGTCTATTTACACTGAATGTGGCCATTTCTGTCACTCTGTGGCCTGTTTCCTGCTATTTCTAATGAATTCTGAAGCAGAAATGTAACTTAGCTCTTTCAAAGCAGGTGACTTTAAGAAAAAAGACTAGAAGTAAGTAGGCTACATCCTTACTACTTTTAATGGGAAAATGAGTTTTTGTTTTGTTTTGTCCCTAAACCAAAGATGAATCTTGTTGCCTGGGAAAGGGCATCCACATCAGACCTGGTTGCCACTGTGGTAAAAGCCATTGCTAAGAACATCCCATTTCCCACACTGAGCAACCAGTGCATGTGTGAAGAGATGTCGACTGCATAGCTGAGGTGACGAGGAAAGACTCCACAGTGTGAGTTTGTCTCTTTACATGCAAGCACACTGACGCGTGTCTCCTGGGGCTGACAGTTCAAGCCCTAATTTCCCCATCTGTATAATAAGAGAAATGATAACAGCCGCCTGTCATGCCCAGAAGAACAGATGATTGACACCTGTCCAAGTACAATCTATGAAGCTCTCAAACCTGTTTGCCCTAATGTGGGGTTTTATCCAAACCAAACAACCCCCCAAATTCTTCTGAATGTATTTCTTATGTTTCATACATCTATGCATGATAATTTACCAATATATGACCAAAAGGGAGGAAGAATTAGGTTTGAGATAGCACCTTATAGCATTTTGCAAATGTATTGTTGTTGTTGGTGGTAATAGATATGGTGATATATGTATGTATGCAAGTGTGTGTGGGGGGGTACATCTTATATTTAACAATATTATGTTTCATATACAGAACTGTCCTGAAATTCTGAGTGTACAAGTGTGTTATTCTGAGCCATTTGATTAAATTTAACCACAGGAAGCTCTTCCAAGTCCTAATGAAGCAGCAATTACATCTAAAAAGGGAGTCAAGCCAAAAAACCTCCTTTTCCAATATCTCTCTTTCAAACATCACACTGTAATATAAGCTCCATGGTTTTCATTTCATGTGAGTCCCAGCACTCTGAGCTGCTGGAAACATGTTAAACACAAGACAGGGAGTGGCCCAGCAGCGAGTCTGTGGCAGAAAAAAAAAAATGTTTACCAGTGAGTACATGGCCACATACAGATGTTTGTGTGCACATACATACATGTGTATTCATATATGCAAATACATAAGAAAACTCTCTCTCTGTATATGTGTGTGTGTGTGTGTGTGTGTGTTTCTTTATAAAGGAAACTCAAACTAGGTTTCAGAAGTAAGTCACACAATTTAAAGCTTTTGAATGTATTTTAAATTTTACTTCATAACATATTTGGTTCAAGTTATAGGTCGTATAAAATAGACTTTTAGAGAAATTTGAAATTATCTTTTCGTTTGCATCTAAATCTATAAAAGTTGAAAGAAATGTTTTTCTTTAAAAGATGCTATTTTATTTAAGCATTCATTCATCACTAAGATCAATCAAGTTGTTTGGAGAGTTAAAGAAGTTATGGTTATTCCAAGCAACCTGAACATAGGATGCTGCTCAGCACTCTTTCCGGGTTTTCGACATCACATTTCTCCCATGTGACAGAGCATTTCAGCATAGTAATGTAGTGGTCTGGGGCGAAGAAGTCAGTGAAATAATGTCAAAAGCAATTCTTCACATTTGGATCTCACCACATCAAGAGCAAATAGTGAACTTAAACATGAAAATGCAATTTGCTCCTTCTAAAGTATACATTTTTATCTCTTACGAGAAAGCCCACATTCATTTCCAATGCCTCAAGGTAGAGAGGGTGGCAGGTATCATAAGTGCAGAGAATGTCTGAAGGATTTAGAAGCAATCTTTTCATAATGCATCTTTGGGTGAGGAAGTGGAGTTATGAGTTACTCAAAATTCATAAAGATTATTAAGTTTACATCCTCACAGAAGAGCTGCCACCACTGTATCTCTCCAAAACCCTGTCAGTGTCTCAGCCCCCCCCCCCCCGCCCAACTGTAGAGGACCTGTCTCTGGGTTCAGACATCATCCATCGTGTGGCATGAGTGCAATGCTGGATAAAACAAAGTTTCTATCATCTTCGAAACAAAACGACGACGGCGAGGACAACAAAATAATTGCTTTCAAAGGAAGGCACACAGTGGGCTGGATTCTTGTGCTCAGTCTGTCAGCATTCCTTCATGCAAGTGATTTTAACAGGTAAGTTAAGTTCCTGTTTCAGCAAGTTACCTCCAGATTATCAACTTGTGTGTTTGTGCCTGTCGGGCTATTTGAATGATTACCGTAGCCCCCAAAGCCCCAAGCACTCTGCACCCACAGCAGTGACCCCTCACAGTAAGGAAGCCTCCTCTACAGTCGTCAGCTTCCCTGCTTGATAAAGTTCCACTTTGCAGCTCAGCCAAACAGAGCCTGTGGGCTTCAGGTTTTTTTATTTTTCCTTCTTACTCTTCGCTTAAGTCCATGGGAAGTTATGAAACATATTTCCTTAGTCCTCCCAGGAGCAAGGTCAGGTTCACGATTTGACCTCGGAGACACAGCAGTCCTACAAAGCCAGACAGCCTGACAGAGCGGAGCCTCCGTTGTGCTCTCTGCCTGGCCTACATAAACCAGAACACACAGTACTGAGCAATGTGACTTATGGGACATGACAAGCAAGGGCTCAGTGGTGGTGGGGGAAATAATGGGATTTAGCCATGTAAAAAACATCATAGGCACACAGTCCCTTGCAGAAAGATGAACCACCACAGGTGTGGGCGCACACAATCAGGAAGACAATCACCTACAACGTCTATTGGAACTGGCCAAATGGCTCTTTAATCAGATTAAATTTTAGGGTTCGTGACATACCCCCAGAGTCTCTTTCCCATCATGTCAATGCCCTCGCCTACACCCCCACCCCGCCCAGGAATGATTTTATGCAGGCATCTGAAAATCCTTATCTGTGCCTGACCAAGATGACTTCAATGTGTGAGAAGTGATCCTGGGACAGTTTAGGCTCATAGGAAAGACTGTCAGACTAATTAAGGACATGGCTGCTCCAAAGTGAAGACCCCACATTTATATTTATACACTTTTCAGCTATAGGGCTGGGAAGTGGAGCCCCAATGGCGGGGGGCATTTCCATCTGAAACCCAAGGGCACCTGCACTAAGGAAACGGGTATAAATGAATCCCTTTCTCTCAGTGACAGAAGAGGGGGTAGAGGCACTTCAATGACCTTGGCATGGAGCACACATGCCAGCCCTCTCCAATTTGACATTACCATTCCCCAGCTATCACATGGATTTAATCTTATTATTTCTGTGCTGCACTCTACTATGCATTCAATTAGAAGGACATTTTGAGGCAAGAGCAAGAAGCTTTTTTGCTTTTTTTTTTTTTTAAACAGAAGGCAGTGATTCAAAATTTGCAAAACTTCAGCTTTCAAAAATAGCCTGAGTGACCTCTTGCAGTCCTCTGACCACTCGGCAGCAAGCAGGAGGCGACCCCTGTGACGAGCGGATCCTGGCAAAGTTCTCTCTTCACAGATGATGCACAGCTTAAGCTATAATGAGTTTTTGGGTTACAAATGCTGAACACATTAATATTCCTTGATGATAATTATCACAGTATAAGCACCTTTCCCAATGTGAGTAGCATAAACCAACTGAAGCAGCATTTTTACCACATTTGAAACAAGCTGGAAAATGGGATTTTCTACTCTCATAACCTGAGGTCAACATACATCAAGCATTGCATATTAAACACACCTACATTTGGAGCCCTCCCCTTCTGCTTCATGTGTCCTTAATGCCTTCTCCTTGATCCCCCTTTTCTTTTTGTGAGATGCTCTTATTTGAAATCACAGGTAATACACCTAAACTCAACAAACTGTGTTTCCTCTCCCCCCACCCCTGATGAATCTTATGATTCTGCTTGTGAGATCACAAATAGACAATGAGATCGGGAAGCCATATTTTACAGGTGATATGTGTCTCTTTGCAGTTTGAATGAATACTGTGTGGCCACTGGCTGCATATAAAACAGAAGGGAAATTAGAGGATAGCAAATCGGCTCCTAGAAGAATCAAACCCACATTACATGTAAATGGAAACCAACTATGAGCCCTTATCCTCACACCTTTAAAACTAAGGATACAATTGATTAAGCATTGAAAGGTTTCAATGTGAATTCTGACCCCCCTAGCACGAAGGGTGCAATGAAGTCAGCATCATTGTAACTGGGGATACTTCCCCATAACATTAACAGCAAATAATGTTCATCCCAGTTAAAAGAATAATTATTGATATTTGGATAACTATCATATATAAGAAAAAAACTGAAAAATATGATCTACGATGTATCTTATCAGAGTATAGCAATATGTATTTGGTATTGACCGCAGCACCCCTAAATAGATAGTAAAAAATAGTCTTGTACTATGCATCAATTTGATGGGTTAATATGAATTTAATGGTCTATACATTGATTCCCCCCCTCATTTCTCTATTTTTGATCTCTCTTTATCAGGTGGAAAAGAGAACACATTTACCATAAAGCCCAGCTGATGTTGGCAAGCATTAAAATAATCACAACTGGGCTGGAGAGATGGCTTAGTGGTAAAGGCACTTGCCTGCAAAGCCTAAGGACCCAGGTTTGATTCCCCAGAACCCACTTAAGCCAGATTCACATGGCGGCACATGTACCTGGAGTTTGTTTTCAGTGGCTCTGGAGTTCCCATTCTTTCTATCTCCTCTCTCTCTTATAAACAAACAAATAAATAAAAATACTCACAATTAAGGCCTTTTGTTTTTCAACAGGCCATGGTGTCACGTTCACATGCTCTGTAAATAATCACAACAGCACGCATGACGAAGGTGAGTCTGAACCCATAATCCAAACGATGAGAATTAATCTATGAGTTTTGTGGGGGTGAACTAGCTTGGTACCCAGGTCCCGCAGATGTCATTTAAACAATATACCACGCTACCCTGGGTGCAGGTTCTCTAACATCATTTTTTCCTTATGTGCTACAAAAATGTCTTCAAATCCCATTTGAGTAGTTGCTCAGGTTTTGAGTGAACTTTTACTAAATATTTATCAGCGCTATTGGATTACTAAATACTATAATCTGTGAGCCACAAAGGCATGATATACTGCTTGCTTTCTTGTATTGCTGGTGCTCATTTTGAACACTCTGCAAGCCATGTATCAGTAGAGCGGATGCATTTTAAGAAGCCTTCATTTATCAGCAGATAAGTGTGATTAGGGAACCTTTCTTAGTGCAGAAATGAATGAGAACCTATTTGGTTTTCACTGTGCAAAATTTGCTTTACTGTGGCTAAAAAGGAAACACTCCACAAGACATTCAAAAGGCCATTTTGAAATAATATACAAAGGCTGAAGCTTTGGAATATAAGAAAGGAGAGTGTATTCTTGGTTCATCAGATTATAAATTTAAAAAAAAAAACAGTTGATTTACAGACAGCCAATAAAGTATACACATGCATCAAATCGGGAAAATGTTTTAAATATAAGTCATATAGTGAGACTGGCCCATCCAGTCTGTTGCTCTTGAACACGGCATTGTTGGCAGGTGACTTCATTGGCAACAACTGTAATTGACTTTTTAAATGAGTCAATATTATTTTTGCAAACATGTCAAAATATTTCTACTCAACTGGGTGTGGTGGCATACGGCTTTCATCACAGCCCTCAGGAAGAGGCAGAGGCAGGAAAGCTGCTGTGAGTTCAAGGCCACCCTGAGACTACATAGTGAATTCCAGGTCAGCCTGGGCTGGAGCAAGGCCCTACCTCAAAGAAAACAACAAAAAATTTCTACTTAACATTATGTCTTAAAAATTAATAGTTTATATTTTAAAAACTAATATGTGTGTGTGTGTGTGTGTATTATAATAGATTATATTCTTTTATCCCCTTGCCCCTGGACCATTACCCTGAGGCTTTCTTCAGTGAGGTTATGGGATTCACTGTGGGATCATGAAGGCCTCAGTTAGTCCCTATGATGGGTAGAAAATAGAAATTCTCCCTGAAAAATGCATTTCTCTTCTTTTTTAATTTTTTTTAAAAAATAATGTATTTATTTATTTATTTAAGAGAGGAATGAAGCGGATAGAGAGAGAGCGAGATAATGGGCATGTCAGAGCCTCTAGCCACTATAAATGAACCCCAGACGCATGTGACCCTTTGTGCATCTGACTTACGTGGATACTGGGGAATCGAACCTGGGTCTTGAGGCTTTGGCAGGCAAGCACCTTAACTACTAAGCCATCTGTCCAGCCCCTACTTCTCTTCTTAAAGAGATACAACATAATCTAATTTAAAGAAAACTTCTTTCCACTGGAGACCTGCAGCATGAGTCTTTATTCTGTAAACACTGTAACAGTGATTATCTGTCCTTCCAGTTCTCATTGGAGACTCTTGCTTTTGAACATGTCTTGTGGTGACTTACTAAATTCAAGCTATTTCAATTAGTATTACTGCACATTAAAAATTAATTGCATTACTGAGTGGATTAAGGTTTAAATTTCAATTCTACAGCATGTGCCCTAGAAATGACAGCTCAAAATCAATGCTCTTTGGCCCCACAATCAGAAGTGTGTACGGTCGGGTGGCATGGGACCGGCGTCATGGCCAAGCAGTTTTAAAAGACTTGATGGTTCAATTGAAGGTGTGTCAGTTCTAATTCGGTATTTTCTTTTGAATGCTGCACAACATCTCAAGCCAGAGGAAGAAAGACAGAATAACGGCTGCACTGGAATTTGAACACATGTGTGGACACAGGTACTGCCATTATGACAGCAGAGGAATTAACAGTCACCCCCAAGTTCCCACAAAATTGTTCCAAGGTTAAAACCTTCCTCTGTGAGCGCAGGGTCTCTGATTTCAATCCACACTGGTTTGTCCTTAGTTATTGTGAACTGACCCCATTGGATCAGAAAATAGGTGATTTTGCACGGGGGGGGGAGGGGGTACAAAACTACCTACTTACACAACATTCATAATGACTTATGTCTTAAGGAAACCTAAGAAAATATTGATGATTAATTCTTGTTATTAAGTTGCCACCCCATCTGGTTCCCTTTGGTCAATTATTAAAGGTTTTTTTTGGGGGGGGAAGGGTCAAGTCAGGATGGTTCACAAATTGATCCCCTTGCCTACAGATTACAATCTGCAGAGAATGCGTGGAAGGTGCCCCTTTTCTTCGCAGTCCTTTGACTCTTTGAAGAAGACGGACAGAAGGGACAATATAAGTGATCTCAACGAAGTCAAACTGCCCAGGCTTTGGGATTGAATGGCGATTGGTATGTGCCTGGGAGGAAAAAAAAAAAAAAGGATGTCTGTCTGTCGTGTTCCTCAAGGTCCCCTTTGCAATGCACTGGTGGCCAACAGCAAGCTCAGCAGCAAGGGAGTCAAGAAGATGGGAAGTAATAATAACAATAAAAGGAATAAACTGGCACAAATGGACCCCAAGGTGTAGTAGGGGTCCCTGTGCAACCATCGCCCTTCATTGCAAGTTACTGATGTCGCTTCATTACAATGCAACATGCAAAGGGAAACATGCACAGTGGGCTGGTGGTGGCTACCCTGTTACATATGCCACCTCAGCAGCCACCCCTACTGGACCTAAGTCACATTGCTCCACAGTAAATGGATCTGGGTGGGGGCGGGGAATCAAAACAGCGGTGTGGCCTGTTTATAGCATGGTGGCTCATCCTGGAGAAGGAGAGAGGATTAAAAAGTAGCAAGGAGAAACTACTTCCTTAGCGGAGTATTCAATGGAATCCAAATTAATCTTTGTTAAAATGTCCTTTGAGGGCTGGAGAGATGGCTTAGCGGCTAAGCACTTGCCTGTGAAGCCTAAGGACCCCGGTTCGAGGCTCAACTCCCCAGGACCCACGTTAGCCAGATGCACAAGGGGGCGCACGCATCTGGAGTTCGTTTGCAGTGGCTGGAGGCCCTGGCGCGCCCATTCTCTCTTCCTCTCTCTATCTGCCTCTTTCTCTCTCTGTCTGTCGCTCTCAAATAAATAAATAAAAATAACAAAAAAAAATTTTAAAAAAATGTCCTTTGAAGGGGTACCAACTCGTGGCTTGGTTAAAGGGAAAGGATAAACAGCACAGGGTCTGTTGTTTACAAAATATAAATAGGCTCTGATTCCCATGTTTACCTTCCATAAAATGAACAGAAATCATGGTTTCAATGAACAGTCATATTGAAAATTCAAGTTTGTGTTATCTTAAAGAGAAGGATTGATTTTTTTTTTTTTCTAATTCTTGCCTGCAGTAGTTGGAAGTCTTACTTCTCAATCAATGCTCACAGGATACGGAAGCGATGTGTGACGTGAGAATGAGAGAGCTTCTTCCCTCACCAAGGATCACTGAGTATGTCATTGGTTAATTCTTGCTCTATGCTCCTCATTAACATGACTCTCAAGTTTCTGGTTATCATATCCGAAATATTAAGACATAATAACTATGAAGGTGCAGATAATTGGATATTAACCAGAACATACTTGACTGGGCAGGAGGTAGAGCCCTGCTTAAACTAATCCTGGAACATATTAATCACCAATTAATGAAAGAGTTTCAAATTCATTTTCTATTATAGAACACCTCTGAGTATCTAGGCTTTTTCTAACAAAATGACTTGGAATAACAGGGTATAAATAAGAAATACAGCCATCTGATGATGCTGTGAATTAATTCTTTATAGCTTCTTGTTAGATGATTGTGAAAACTATAGTGAAAGCCTTGAATAATCTTTACAAAGTCTGGTGATATGCAGAAGGGACACTTTTTTTCCAGTGTTCAGTGGCCCCAGTCTAAATTCCAAATGGATGTATCCATTTCAACGGCAGAACCATAGCTAAATATTTCATCAGAGAGCTGTCATAATATTATCTAAGCCTTCCAGCCCAGACAACCCTGTAGACCTCTAAAGCACCACAGATGTGCTCTCCAACTACAACGGCAATAAATGGGAGGAGCTCAGAGAAATGCAGCAAAGTTATGCACAGTTGTCAGGACATGTGAAAAAGCAAGGATGGGCTGGAGAGATGGCTTAGCGGTGAAGCGCTTGCCTGTGAAGCCTAAGGACCCTGGTTCGAGGCTCAATTCCCCAGGACCCACGTTAGCCAGATGCACAAGGGGGCGCACGCGTCTGGAGTTTGTTTGCAGTGGCTGGAGGCCCTGGCGTGCCAATTTTCTCTCTCTCTCTCTCTCTCTCTGCCTCTTTCTCTCTCTGTCTGTCGCTGTCAAATAAATAAATAAAAATAAGCAAAAAAATTTTTTTTTAAAAAAGCAAGGATCGTGTTAAGGCACAGTGACTTGTCTACTTGCAAGGGTACCATCACTAAGGTGGAAATAAAGGAATGTGGAAAAGAAGAGGAGACAGAAGTGAACAGAAGAAGGAACCCACAAGTACAGTGTTAGGTCTGTACGGAGTTTGGGATGCTGGTCCTGATACTTCAAAGATGCTTTCTTTGTCCCACTGAGCTCCTCCCCTACAACTTTTGACAAATGTTCAAGTTAAAGAAACGGCCACAGAAGAAAAAAAAAAAAATGCCGCTGCATGATCCTCACAAAACGGGTTCTAGCGTCTTTCCATACTTAAAACACAGAGGCTTCAGAACATGAGGAAAAAGCCATTTGTAATGCCAGGGAAAACAAGGTGTGTGCATTAGTGTAATGTAAGCAAGGAACTGAAGTGACATTATTTCTCTGCGTTTCCTGCCTTTGTGTGCTGAATTTGATGAAAATAGTAAGAAAACTCTTGTTATCTCCGTTCTTCCCCCCGCCCCATTCTGTTGTTTGTTGACTTTCATTTTAATAACTCTTAAACAAGCACTCAGGGCAGATGAACTCAGATATGCTGGCAAGTAGGCCCTTTTATCAACAATTTTGCCACAGAGATACACAAACATTTCAATGGCTCTTCATTAGCAAACAAATCAACAAGTGATATTTTAATGCATGACTTTATTCCATCTCTGCGGGGACTGTAGTTGAGAGTGTGATGTACAGTACAGAGAAAGCAAAATCATCCACCCGCCGCAAGGTCCCAGGGCTCCATCCATTGAGGACTTCGCAGCCTCTGCTTAAAGAGTGCATTTAATTGACTGATAGACAGTAGCTTCTTTGTTCGCAAAAGACAGCGAAGTAATGGCAGCTTGAAAATCGTACCATCTACAGGGTCTCCTGAGACTAGTAACAGGGGGATATGTGTCAGGAATAAATAAATAATCTAATTATTAAGCCACTTCCTGTCAAGTTAACTCCAATTTGTTGGCTTTTGAAGGCAACAAAACGAGGCATTTTTCCTCATTATGCTTCTCTTTTCATACCAGTGGTAATCACAGGCGGATTAAAGGGTGCCTGATTGGTTTTTTTTTTTTTTTTCCTTTTTTTCTTTCTTTTTTTTTTTTTTTTTTTTTTTGTCAAGGAACTGAGAAGCAGCCAACAGTACAGAGAAACAGAGTTGGGGTTAGAAGAAATTTCATGCTTGTCTCCTTTCCAGCTCCCTAACAGCCCACTCGGCTGCCCCATACGGTGCCGCCAGCTGTACGGCAAATGTGTGCCCCTCCAACGGAGGCCTACGGGGCCACAGGCTCCATCCTGAGAGCTGTGAGATACCTTGCAAACTTGGCAGGTAGCTACTGCTGTCATAGGCATAATTCTAAAGGTGACCTACGAAACCCCATCAGCTCTCCAAATGCAACAAAGATGAGCAGCTGAGGTTCGACACCCACTCTCCGCTTGGCTCTCCCTCCTTTGTTTACCACGGCTCGTGCCCTGGAACTACGAACCTAACCTACGGAAAGAGGTCACAGGAGACCTTTGCTTTGGCCGGGGGGTGATCAGATCTTGTGGAAATAGGTCATGATGCGTGTGTGTGTGTGTGTGTGTGTGTGTGTGACTTTCAATGTACCCTCCACTCACACATACTTGGTCTGTAAGCTTTATTCCCCAAACAGATACCCACAGTGGATAATAAGCCTATCTATTTAATAGTGAGTGAAAAATAAAAATGAATACTCCTGTGGCGCAATCTCTACAGGAAGTCAAGGGCAAGGATAAAGTGAGAGATGGAAGTCCCACCATTGCGTGGCAGTGGGTCACATGGTACTCCCATCATGTGCAGCCTGCCTTCCCAGATCCTCTGTATGGAGTCAGAGGAAGCTGGGCGGCCACAGCAATGCCACCTGACAGCCACATGCTTCTAAGGCCCCTTTAAGCTGGTGAGAAACTGAATCTAGGTTCCGTCTACGGGCTCAGCCCAAATCTTCCCTGTGGCAAGAAAATTAACGTCCTAAGATATAGCTAACAAGCTTTCTTTGAGGCTTGTTAATAAGAAACTACATTCCCTGTCAGGATTTTTCACTCTTGTAAAGCAAGGACAACACATCCACAGAATAAAAATAAACACCCTGATTTGCCTTTTAGTAGCTTGCCACAGAGATTAGCATACAGACCTACAGATTCTCATTCTACACTAATTCATTCTGAAGAAATCAAAACCAAACTGGCCAAAATTCACTCTGGAAAATCCTGCCCTCCTTCAAAAAAAAAAAAGAAAGAAAGAAAGAAAGAAAAAAAGACACATTTTTTTTTCCTCTTTTTCTTTCTTTTCAGCTGTTTCTGTTTTTAGGAGGGCTGATGGTCAGCAACCCTTGCGAAATCCCCCCCCCAACCTTTGCGCTCAGCACACAGCATAGCTACATTCTATTTATGCCGGCGGATGTCCTTTCTGAATACATCTTGAATTTTTGTTAAATTGCGCAGATAATTAAACCCTCTTCATATTTACAGTCTGCTTCATTGGTACCATGAATTCCGTTTTCAGTTACTGTCTGCGAATTCCCTCTCTGAACGATTTCAAACTAAGCAATAACACTTCATTTTACATAAGTTTTATCTGATGTCCCCACACAGAGCCGCCAGCTGTACAGCCAATGTGTGGTTCTCAAACTGAGGCCTACCAGGCCACAGGCTCCATCCTGAGATCTATAAGGCACCTTGCTGTCATTGGCAAGCTCTCCCTGCTATCACTGTGACCATCGCTCCACACTGCACACAACTTAAAATCATCTGATTATTAGAATTTGTGGCCCACACTCCATTTTATCCTTTATTTAATCTATCCCCAGATCACACATTTGTTTAAATGTTTTGGCTGGTTTACAGATCATGCCGCCATCTGCACAGTAGGTGTGACGCCATCTTTCAGACAAAAGTTAACGTTACCAACAAAGATAAAGTCATTGGAAAAAAAAAATGCGTTGGTGTTTGTTATTCTGCCTGGCTCACTTGGACCAACTCTAAGAAATAAATAGAATTATCTGTGTAAATCGATGAACATCTATGAAAAACAACACCCGGCAGAATGCGGAGCTTGCTCCATTACCTACGTTAATATCATGACAGCTGAGGAGAGATGACCTGGCCCACTGCTCGCCTCTCCTGTACAGATGGCTATTAAAGAGAAAGTATCCCTTTGTATGGTCCGTGCAGAAACCCTTTACGGGCTTTTCAAATCAGCCAGCATTGCCCACATGAGGGAAGCTTTCTCTTACCATTAAACTGCCCAGATTTCAGCATTTTTGGAATCCAGCTCTTGATGAAATAAGTCAATATTTCATCCTATGTAACACCAAACGCTTGTTTATTAATTCCCTGCATTTTTTTGTAGGCAAACAAATAAAGACTTTAAGAAAACAATTCAGTCGTCTGATCCAAAGAATTTCAATGATTTTCTGCTCCTTAAGATCCTATGGTCACACAGACAAACACTCACTCATAGATTCACTTCTGTTCATTCTTTTCTAAAGTCAATAAAAATAGAGTTGGACGCGCAACGTAGCCCTTTATTTTACTATGCAGATATGTGGCTATCTCCCTTTAAGACACAGAATCCAAAAGTACTCTAGACCTCAAAATATTGCTTTTTTTTTGTCTATTCCAAAGCAAGAGCACTCAAGCTGAAATGCTTCAGAGGTGATACTGACTGTCATCAAACTGTAATGAAGATTCATTCCTGAGTAGGCCTTACTAAGGGAACGAAACAGGAAGAATGCCCTTGTGACCCTGGCCACCAAGCAAACCGAAGAATGTATGAATGTCACTCGTTATAAGAACACACTGAAACGTCACTGAACTGTTCTAAACCGATTTGCGCCTTCTTTTATTTTGTCTTAGCATCAGTGATATATGCCATGTATAACAACACATAGGGTACATATATTCCTGCATGCATTGAGTCTCTTTACACTCCTTTACAAACCCTAACTATCTAAGAAACAGTGAGTATTAGAGATATGAATGAAAAGAATCAAGTCTTTTCATACTAGTGTTTGTGGTCTCAAAGTCTACTTATGTTTTACCAGAAACAAGTGTATTTTCTTCCCTAAAATGCTTCAGTTTCACCCTTGACCTGTCCAGGGTGTTTATTGTGACTACTTCTAGACCTTAATAATCTTATCATGCAATGGGGGTCTCGGAGACCTTACAAACGCATCATAACACAATCATGTAGAAGTATAAATGCAATGGAAAAATCCACTTTTAAGTAGACCTCTCAAAGCAATTTGTAGGTAATATTCCCTGAATTTTCTCTGTCCGTGCACTTTGAAAGAGAGGCCAAAGCTATATTCTGATCACTTGTCCTCCAACGTCCATGGCCGCAGTCATCAATTCCGAGGGTAATGGCCTCGCACTTCTTTGATCATTCTTTGTCAAGCTGACTGGCCTTCCATGGTGAGTATACTGTTGGTTGTCTATTACCAGCCACTTGCAATTTGCTCACTATGTTTCATGAGACAGTTGTTTGTGGCTGTTTGGAACACATCTGTCTCTTCAGGGATTATGCACTAGTTGCAATGCCAACCTCCATAGTGAACGAAATTTCTTTCTAACTAAAATAGATAATTAGAGGCTGGTAATTATTGGTCAAGAATTATCAGAGTGAAAAAAAAATTAAGCTTCTCATAAATAGTTCTTGGCAATGTCATCTCTTTATATCATATCATGCCTAACAGCCCTTTAGTCCAAGCACTTAGAAATTTACTCTACTGCTGTTGAGCTTCATATAAAATTATGAGGCAATCCCTTTGCTGGGTTAAATATATTTAGATTCTCTGGTTTTGCCTCTTTGTTGCTGATCCATACCCAATAATATTAATATTAGAAATCTCAAAGAGGACAATTACCTGGAATCTTTATTATGCTGATAGAGAGAGAAAGTAAATGTACACTGAAAAGCACCATATACAATGGCTCCCTTTTCTTGGATTCTTAGCTCAAAAACCAACATAGACGGTGACAGGAACAAGGGGAGACAAGAAAAATTTCTTGTCTGTGCCGACACTAACAAGGAAATAGGTTGCCTAGGAAAGCTTATAATATATTTTGTAGCTTTGTGTGTGTGTGTGTGTGTGTGTGTGTGTGTGTGTGTGTGTGTGTGTGTAGAATAAAAGAAACCCTTAGATACTGATGTAATTTCCTGATTTCTTATGCAAACTATGTCAAATGTGGTAAAGAAGGAAGTTTTCTTTTTCCTTTTTTCTTTGTTCTTAATAGACATAAGTCAAATCTCCAGTGCACTTTTAGTTAGTAATTACTCCTGCAGCTCAGACTGAATGTCCACACCTCTCTACAAAACAGCACTTAAGAAGAAGCAAAGTCACTTCCTGTCGCTATCTGGTGGAAATATTCACGGTTTTATGTTCGCAAATGCCCCTTGCCAATAGCCTGAAACCAACATATCTTGAAAGACATGTGGAAGATGCTTGAAAGAGCAGTAAATTATATGTGTTGCATAGAAAAATGCAAATGACTTAGTTAAAGAAGGAATTTCAAGTTACACCTCATTGGACCATCCACAGATAATATTTTCCATCATGTGACATAATCCTTCCTCTAGACTGATTGAAATTTAAAATAAAATCTGTAAAAACACATTCTACCCTCTTAACAAAGCATAAGAGGCTTTTCAGACAGCCCTTGATCCCTCTTCCCCTGTTAAATGTCCTGGTGAGATTATATACATTTTTTTGATTAGACAAAACACACAGACACACACACGTACACACACACACACACACACACACACACAGAAGATCTAAAACTATCTACCCTCAATGGAAATATTTTACCTAAGGAAATAATGCTGTTGCCTCATTTAAAAGACTAAGTATCACCCTGGGATTTAAAAAAGGGGGTATCTTACCCTTGGTAATATCTTACTGTTTCATATCCTCTCTCTGTTGCTAGATATTAACAAGGTGAATGGAGTTTAAGAACTTGAATGCCTGGTCAACAGATAGAACAATTACATGGATGCTATTCATTTGTTTAGGCCTCAAGTGCAAGAGAATCACATATTTTATTATTAAAATAGCATGAATATTAAATAACCAGGCCCTCTATGAAGTGGAATTTGCTTCCCTGATAGAAGGTGAATTGTTAAATGCTCTGATCCCAAGAGGAAGTGAGTGTCATATTAATCCTCTATCATGTGGAGGGGAGCAGCCTTGGGAAAGCACAAATGATACAAACAATGTGGGGTAAATACAAAGAGAAGGGCACAGGGTTATTTAAAAAAAAATGGGCCAGGGCAAAATTATACTAAAATTGGAAAACTAAAACAAAATAGGGAAAAAAATTTAAATGCCTCTTATGGTCAGCATTCATTTCAGATTCTACATATACAAAAGAACATTAATGCCGGGGTGAAGATATATTCAAGTCATTCATCTGGGTACTGGCATAAATAATAAATCCAGAAATTAAAAAAAAATGGTATTACACTGACTAGCGCTAAACCAAAGCAAGACTCACAAAATTTTACTACATTCTTCTTGAGTGTAAACAATCAAGTCTATCCAAAGCTGTGACACAAGGCAGAACCACGACCACCACCACCAAACGACACTGAAGAAGTAATGGGATAGGAAATTCTGATGTTTATCATTGGGAAGAACAGTTTCTTTTTTCTAACCTGTCCATCAAAAAAAAAAAAATTTGGAAGTTTTATGTGAAATAATTTTCAGGATGCCCAACTAAAGAGAATTGAAAGGACATATTATTTGAACCCACTATTGGCTGCCTTATCTCAAGAATTCTCCATGCTATCCTGCCAGGGTCAGGAGCATGTATGGTTTGTGGTATATAAGAAATCACTAATGATATTAGCACTTAGCAATGGAAATCAAAGAGATAAAGTGATCAATATTTCATCTGTTATGTATGTGTTCCTTTTGGACAATAAAGCACTTAGGTTGTTATGAGTAATAATCCATCTAAAGACCCATAAATTGAAAACAGCAAAGCAAGTCCTATTGAAAAGCTATTAATCAATTTTTTTCAACATGCTTCTCAATTAATCTTCATCAATTTATACAAAAACAGTGGAAATTCTATCAGGGTTGAGTGCAATGATCACCAATGTTCCCATGACTCAGCCTTCTGAGTATGGTCCTCATTGCTATGTAATAAAGTTGTTTCCCCCTGAAAACACATCCAGAGTCTAAATGTTGGATTTTCTTTTTCTGTTTTAGGAAACTTTCGTAATAGTTAAGTATAAGGTTAATTGAACTTTTAAAGTATTATATCACCAGTGTTTACGGATTTATAGGATACTATAAAATGAATACAAAACATTCTCATTATCTAAAAACACACGTGAGTAACAAAAATAGAACAAAGTAATAGCAATTGTCATTTTACCAGTAGCAAAAGATCTGCTTGATAAAGTTTAATTGGCTGGTAAAACTCTTAGTGTTATTACTGTTTGTCAAATTAAAAAACATAGGCAGTAACCCCTGAAGAATTAACGGATAATGGGACAAAATGAATACATGAAAAAAAATCTTGTTAGTTCTAACCTATGTAATAAATGCAATATCCTAAAATCATTGGGCTGGAGTAACATCAGAGATATTCCCCCCCCAAAAATGCTTCTATAAGGATCTATAGAAAATTTGGTGCAGAATGAAAAAATGATTACTGAATTCTTTCCTTGATCTTTACGGTCATGATTATTTCCAGGCTGTTGCAACCATACATATAAAAATATTTTACGGCAATTTAAATTATTTATGTTTCCCTATCACCAAAACTCACCACTTTAGAGTTTGATACAGAGCTGCTTAAGCATCATGCAGCTGTGCCATTATCATAATAACTTACGAAATTAAAACCTGCCTAAAACTCTACGGAAAGCTAACATCCAGTTCATTAACCATTCCTGTTAGTTTTCAATAATGCAAAAATGATTAGAAGTTTAATTTGTTAATCACCTGTGTTTTGACTGGCAGCAGATAGATAATCCTCTGCAGAAGTCTAAACTAGCCCTTGCAGGAAATAAAACGTGCTAATGCTTTATCAGGTCTAATAAGAGGAATAAAAACAAAATCAATCATGCCTAGGTAAGCCATTGGTGGTTGGACAATTAATTCATCTTCCACACAGTTTAATTACATAGGCACTGATGTACACAAATAGGAGAAAAACCTATCTGTAATAAGGTGTAGAGTATCACTCACCAATCATGTGATTTGCAACATGAACCTGAATGTCCCATTCATTGTAGAAAACCATCTGACACTTGATGCACTGATAGGTCTTCTTCTGAGAAAACAAGTATAAACAGCATTACTTAGACACATGTGCACTTCATTGTCCACGCCCCCCTGCCCCGCCCCATCCCCAAAGCAAAGTCAAGCATCCAAACCCCAAGCCGCACAGCGTTTTTGGCCACGATGTTGCCCTTATCTGTGTTTCTAACCAACCTATTACTGGCTAAGTTCTGAGAGCGTCTTACTAGGACTTTGGGTCTCGGCCCTCACATTATAATTTCTGTTGAAATTACAAGGAACCGAGGCACTTCATTAACAGGTAATAATGATAAAAGTAATAAAATAATATAAACACTCAGACTTAAAAGTTAAAGTTACCCGTAACACATGGCTCCGATTCAGAAACCAATGTCTTTGAAGAGCAGTCACAATTTAATTCTTACCCAAATCACACCGTTGTGGCTTTCAGAGATGTATAAGTACACAGTGAGGTAAGTTAAGACTGGTAGAATGTAGCTAAAATTCCTAAGGATTATAATCTTTAACCAAAGTCTGAAAGTTTCATAATGCTTTTCAAGTTGCCAGCTACTAGCATTTAAATATATATTTTTCTCTTACACAGCAATCATAATGTAATACAATTTTACACTATTTTATTACTTTCCACAACAATCCAGTGAGATACATGGGGTATGTTTTTTTTAATTTTTTAAATTTTTAAAAATTTAATTAATTAATTTGAGAGAGCGAGAGAAGGAAAGAAGTAGAGAGAGAGAGAGAGACAGAGAGAGAGAGAGAGAGAATGGGCACTCCAGGGCCTCCAGCCACTGCAAATGAACTTCAGACTCATGTGTCACCTTGTGCACCTGGCTTATATGGGTCCTGGGGAATCAAACCAAGGTCCTTTGACTTTGCAGGCAAATGCCTTAACTGTTAAGCCATCTCTCCAGCCCTTTTAAATTTTTTCTAAAAAAAAATTATGGAGTATGGGTTTTAAAAAAATTTTTATTTTTATTTATTTATTTGAGATAGAGAGAGAAGGAGAGGGAAAGAGGCAGATAGAGAATGGGTGCACAGGGCCTCCAGCCACTGCAAACAAACTCCAGATGCATGAGCCCACTTGTGTTACGTGGTTTTTGTGGAGTTGAATATGAGTCCTTTGGCTTTGTAAGCAAATGCCTTAATGGCTAAGCCATCTCTCCAGTATGGAGTATGGGTTTTTAATGATAATTCTTAGGGCATACACTAAACTGAGACTAAGAAAGATATCACAGTGACATAGAGCAGGGAAGAAGAAGAAAATTTCTTCATTCTCAACGTGAGGATCCCTGAAAAGAGCAGACCTCACAGTTTCATATCTTGCTGGCTGAGCTCCAGGTCATATTAGATAGATTCCAGGTCATATTAGATAGATTCAGTAATTAAACTACTGGTCGTCTTTCACAAGACACAGTTACACAGATCCCTTTGTGATAAAAGAAACTTTACAATGAAAAACCATCTAGGAAAACAAAATAAGCCATTATGAAATAATGTATCTTCAAATCCATCAAATGTGAGAAAATTACATCTGCAAAATAAATGATGTTTTATTGTAACCATTCTTACAGAACTATCATTTCATCAGCAGGCATATAAAATGTTTCACTAATTTTATTAATAGGAAAGACTAGTCTGTAAGTAACAATTCATTTTGAAGAACTCAAGTCGTTTAGATTTAAAAATGTTATTAAGTATAAAAATTTGTCTAAATTCGTTTATGGTTAAAATCGTAAATGCCACTGCTATAAAGTTGCCCTAATTGTTATTAGGCAACATCCCATTTTCTTCTTTAACCACAGCCAATATTCCTAGCACAGGCGTATTTCCAATGGAAGCTGAAAAACTAATCTAATGGTCATTGTACATTAGGTACACGGTGAACAGAGGGTACTAAATGTAAATCTATGCGGGTCTTCAAACACCCTGACAATCACGGAGTGAGATTTACTGTACTGAGATGTTTACAAGACCCTTTGATGGTGACGTATAGAGCAACATGTGTTGTGTAAATAACCTCTCTCCCTTCTGTAACCATATTTCCCCTTAGAACTAGTTAGAAAATATTTCTTACTCCCTGATGACCTACGTTATATATTGTTTATTAGCATACTTCAAGCATTATTCCTGATATGTGACCTTGCAGAAAAACAAAGAAACATAAACTTAATGGCTGGGCTTTTCTCTTGTTAGCACAGTAAAACATACAATATGTCGAAAACTGTCTCCAAAAATGATGACTGATGAATATGTTGGTGGAATATACTAGGGACTTTCTTCCCCCTCCTGGTTTAATAATAAAGAATAAGATCGCTTGAAAAGCCCAGGTAATTACGAGCCAGCATTTAGCACTATCTTCCGAATAAACAAGACACAGTTAACAATGTATGTGTGGAAGTTTGCTTCCATCATTGAAAGAAATGCCTTTGTCACTACTGATAATTCAAGATCAAATCTTCTCAACCATGAAAACAGTGTCTAAGCTTCTATCTTCTGTTTTTTTTTTTTTTATTAATAGGGCCATATTCTTTTCTCCAAGTTCCTAAATCTGCAGCCAGATAAGAATTTAATGTGATTTAAAGAAAAGGACCATGATTTTTAAATATTGTGGCTTTGTCTACCTCAACGCACTTCTTAGGTTTCCCCAAAACAAAGTAATGATATGCAACTTGGGGTGTGTTAAGGACTTTCTTATGAAAGCCATGATGTAAAATTTATTTTCACCTCCTTTTTTTTTAAAAAAAAAGAAAGTAATTTTAAATGACCTTTAAAGTATTACTCATTATGATTACAGATTCGTGGCAAAATATTTGAGAGCCTTATAACCTATACATCACCTTTGAAGTAATTGGATTTCACTTCTAAACCTGGAGAATCGGAGAGCTCATATACTTGGAGAAGTAACTCCATTTCGGCTCAGCAAAGCTGTGATGATAGTGGAATTCGCCCTAATTCTAGGCCCGAATCTGCTTTTCCACTGCTTTCAGACATTGGCCCAAACCCTAGTCTGTGGCTATAAAGAGTAGGTTGAATCCCTTGTCTAATAAGACGGCTACATTAACCCCTTTTCGGACTGAAAATAAGGACACCTCGTGACAGACGCTTGGAAAAAAACTTTCCACCCAAGTTTTCCTCCTCCTCTGGCATATTAATAAACAGTACCCCAAATGATGCTGTGTGCTCCAAGGATGACCTGACCCCAAAAGGGCACAGAAGAAGTGTCACCTCCCTTGGGATAGTTACTTTCATTTATATAAAAGACAACAATAGAAAAAAAAAAAGTGAAGTGAGATAATTCCTCTTAAAAGCAGATAGAGTAGAAACAGAACTTCCATTGTTTGGGCCCCAGCTTGGCCTTGATCAACGCTTAGGATGTCAACTTACTTGAAATGCTAATTTGGTATAATTTTTAAAAGAGACTTTTTTTTTTCATTAGCCTTTTTAAATGTGCTACTCAGGAGCCAGATTGTCATTTCCTGATTGTTCTCTTTTGTTTTCTGATACTGATAGATGCGATTATCAAGGATACAACTTTTTCCCAGCACCTCATTATTTCTGATTGATTTTGAGAACAATTTAAACTTGCCTCCTTGACATTCTTGTTTTCAGTTATATTCTGGTTAAGGTTCTCAGAGACTCAGAAAAGAGCATCTCACAAATTAAAAAAAAAATGATTAACTCTCTAATAATGTATAGTTTAAAAAAATCTCTTCCTTGATTAAACCTCTCTCCATTTGATCTATATTCCATTAGTATTTGTACTTCACATTTTGTCACTTTAAATTAAAAGAAGGAATTTTAAAAATTAAGGTTTATAGTTGTAAATTGCTTTGATCCTCCGCCCCCCCAAAAAAACAAGATAATGAATGTATTTTACATTTTAAAAAAATCAAGAGGCTATAGTAATCCTCAAAGACAGAAAACAAATCTCACCTGGTCTCAATGCAAGTGACTATAACACAAATTTATTTCTTTTTTATTGTTTGAGACAGGGTGTCATGATGTATCTCAGGCTGGGCTCGAATTTGTGATTCTCTTGCCTTCCAAGTGCTGGGATTACATACAACCATACCTGGCCATACCCATTCATTTTTCTGAAAATAATTAAAGGGTCAGAAGCCCCTGCCTTGTCCAGGAGGATGTGCAAATCATGTCTATTTGATGATGGGAAGTTCATTATTAAAAAAAAGTAAATGAAAGTTGAAGAGATAATAAAAGTACAAATTCACTGTTCTTGCACGCCAAATAACATGGTTCAGAGAATCACTAATGAATGCTGAAACGGATGAGAGAGAGGTGACTCTGAGGCACTCAGATCTCATCTTCTGATCACTGTGAAGAAATGCAGGTGCCTTCACAGTGAACTTAGCTGTTGGCCACATTTTAAACAGACA
Source organism: Dipus sagitta (assembly GCA_036346955.1). Lineage (NCBI taxonomy): Eukaryota > Metazoa > Chordata > Mammalia > Rodentia > Dipodidae > Dipus > Dipus sagitta. The sequence goes on along the minus strand of CM070785.1, from coordinate 36,634,374 downwards.
ATTTAGCTTACTCTCACTTTATAAAAAATGGAACCACCCAACATTAAATGCCACATGGTGTGACAAGGTGAGCACCGCCACCAACAAAGCATCTTGTTTAAAATGTGTGACTCTAACCACACCTGAATCGAACCAAACTTCTGAACTAACAATCCAGTCTTAGTAAACACAAGGACAGAGAAGCAATCATTCCTCCTAGGGGGAAAATGCAAACACAGAAAATACTTCAAGAGAACCTGTCTATTATCTTCAGAGTCAACATCACAGGTTGAGATGACTATGCTTAGGTGATTTACAAAATGCATGTGACAAAGGGCTGGAAAGATGGCTTAGTGGTTATGGCACTTGCCTGGAAAGCCAAAGGACCCAGGTTTGATTCCCCAGGACCCATCTAAGCCAGATGCACAAGGTGACACATGCATCTGGAGTTTGTTTGCAGTGGCTGGAGGCCCTGGCACGCCCATTCTCTCCCTCCCTGCCTCTCTCTTTCTGTTTCTGTCTCTTTTTGTCAGAAAGAAAGAAAGAAGGAAAGAAAGAAAGAAAGAAAGAAAGAAAGAAGGAAGGAAGGAAGGAAGGGAAGGAAGAAAGAAAGGGAGAGAAAGAAAGATTATAAAAAGGTGTACATGATAAATATATGGGATTTGAGTTGGGGATAAAATAGTTACAAAAAGGTTTTGAGGCCATTGGGCAAATCTGTGGGTTCTCTAGTTATTAGATGCTATTGAAACACTGTGGGCAATCTCTTCAGATGTGATAATGGTATTGTAGGTTGTAGGCAAATGTCCATTTTGTTACAATAACCATGCTGAATATATAACAGTGAAATGGCATCATACTTGAAAATTCACTCTTAAGACAGCCAGAAAAATCATACACATACCAGTCATACACAGTTAAAGCAAAAATGGCTCCATAGTAATAGTGATAAAATCTAGGTACAAATATAATAAAAAGAAAAAAAAATATGTAAAAAGACAATTCATAACATGCAATGGTAAATGAATTAACCTCACCTAAGCCACTCACTTTATACCTTCTACCTGTCATGCACCAAAAGTAATTTGTTTACCTATTATACATCATTTGGCAAATATTTCTGGTATTTTTTTAAAATATTTTGAAACAGAGATCTAATGAATAAACTTTAAGAAGTTAGGAACAATGGCTCCCATTCATTTCTACAATAAAATAGTAATAAATTCTCAGAATTTAATCACACTTTCTAGTCTAGACAACTCCCTTGCATAAAACTTCCTTACTACAATCCTGTGAGAATGAATAATGGAAGAATTGTTATCCAAATTAATAGATTAAATAGATGACTTGTCCAAAATCATGCAGGTTGTGAACACCCTTTGCAAAGCCAGGATTCTAATCTCCCTCCCTCTGGGTATGAACGCATTCTACTCTCTGCAGATAAGTCTGCAATTACATCCTGTAAGGAGGCTTTTACTTAGCAGTGTGTAGTGTGCTTTTCTCTGACAGAGTCATAGATGGTAGGGAATAGCTGACAATAAGGGAGGGATTGTTTCCTACCACCTTGGCCCTGGGTTCCTGATCATAGAGCCATATAAGATCATATGGATTCCAAGGTCCCTGGAATCTATTCCAGGATATTTTTGTGCTCTCAAATATCCTATAATTTTATTGTCACACTTCAACACTGTGATTGTTTGTATTTGCCATACTCAATACTAAAAGGACAATTTAATTGGAGAGCTCTTATATGACTTCAATTATTTTCAGCAATCAAAATTATATAGTTATTAAGCCAGGTGTGTGTGGTGGCGCACGCCTTTAATCCCAGCACTCGGGAGGCAGAGGTAGGAGGATCGCCGTGAGTTTGAGGCCACCCTGAGACTACATAGTGAATTCTAGGTCAGCCTGAGCTAGAGTGAAACCCTACCTCAAAAACAACAACAACAACCAAATTATATAGTTATTGCAGTGAGAAATATGGATTATTTGGTAAAGAGTTTGCTTCGCAGGCATGGAGATTTGACTTTGATCCCCAGAACCCCTATCAAATACTGACATGGCAGCATGCGTTTGTAATCACAGGGCCCAGAAGGCAGAAATAGGGGGATCCCTAGAGTTTGCTGGCCAGTTAGGCTAGTCAACTTGATGAACTTCAGGTCAACAACAGACCCAGTCTCAAAGGAGGTAGGTGGTATAGGTGATGATAGCTCCTCTGACCTCCACACACATGCACACATGTGCCACTGTACATATGCATGCGCCACACACACACAAATGCTCACATACACGTGCAGCACACACGCAAAATCATACGGCTACTGTGTCTCCCTTCACTTCCACTGAAATTTTCACGAGATGACACTAGAGGCTCTACCTTCTCTCCCTGCCTCAGAACTGTTCTTTCATGTGGACTTTAAAAATCAATATGGGGCTGGAGAGATGGCTTAGCTGTTAAGGCGCTTGCCTGCAAAGCCTAGGGACCCATGTTCAACTCTCCGGATTCCACATAAGCCAGACGCACAAAGGTGAGGCAAGTGCAGGCAATGCCCGCTAGGTGGCGCAAGTGTCTGGAGTTTGATTGCAGTGGCTGAGGCCCTGGTGCACCAATTATCTCTCTCTCTCTCTCTCACATTCTCTCCCTCTCTTACTCTCTACAAAAAAGACAATTAAAAAAAATCAACATGTTTAGATTTCAATCAAGATGAACTCTGCCTGCAGACAACTGGTCCTGTCTTTACTGCTGTCCAGCCTAGTCTTCTCTACTAAGCCTCTGTCCCGAAGTCTAACTTTCATTCCTGACATTCCTAAATTTAAATATTCAAATGCTCTTGTCTTCTGATGGATTTCCCCGTGCTTGGGTTTATTTCAAAAGTTGTTACTCCTCTTAGTGGAAACGGTCTATTGTTCTAAACTATTAAACACTTTAGTGCAAACGGTCAGCCTTTTGTTCTGGACATTCCCACTAGCACGGGATTCATTCACATATTTTGGAGTATGGAGTTCATGAAGTACTTGGTAGTGACCACGTTTCTTCTGTGTTCTCACTCATCTCCTACCTGGAGTTCTAGTACCTAGGCCATCCCACACTGCTGGACCTGAACCTCTCAGAGAGGCACATTATGCACAGGGGCTGGAATACAGGCATAGATGATACATTGCAGTTTTTAATATTTATTTATCATAATGCTTATTTTTATATTTAATTAATATTTAGTTATTTAAAGAATGGTTGCGCCAGGATCTCTTGCCACTGCAAATGAACTCCACACACCTGTGCCACTTTGTGCATCTGCCTTCATGTGGGCGCTAGGGAATCGGACCCAGGCCACCAGGCTTTACAAGCAAGTGCTTATAACTGCTGAGCCATCTCTCCACCCCACATCACAGTTGACACGACTAACTCGGTTTTCAGTTCCAAAAGTGTTATTCTTCCTACCCCTATGACTCTCTTGCTGAAAACCCTGAGTATTAAGTACTGGTGAACGCAAGATTTTTTTTTTTTCTAGTTTCTTATTATGAGCAGCGAAGTTCCTCCAGCCCTTCCCTCCTTCCTTCCTTTTGTATGTATGTATGTATGTATGTATGTATGTATGTATGTATATGTACATGCATGCATACAGGCCTACCTATATTATGCCAGGGAATACACTCAGAGCCACATACATATTAGGTAAGCACTTAACCACGAAGTTCTATCGGAGACTATGGGAGGTAATTTAAATAGCATGTTGGCACACAATTATAATCCCAGTACTCAGTAGGTTGAGACAAATGGATTAAGAATGGAAGGCCAGTCTGGGTTACATATGTGTGTGTGTGTGTGTGTGTGTTATGTATAGCAGGTCTGGCATCATAGTATAAGAAGCCTAATAATTAAACATCCCATTGGTAGGAGAGCCCAGCACGCCTTTGGTTTTAGTTTTAATAACACTTGAATGTTTTTAATTTGCCTAATTTGCTTTCTGCATCTCAGAGATGAAACATGGCACTCATCCTCCTGCCTTCATAATTTACCCATCACTGTTGCATGTTTGGAACATCAACACATGCAGTGAAACACCAGGACACTCCATAGACTTCCCGTCTCGCCAATCCTAAGCATGGGCAGGACTACCAAGGAAAAGCCAGTCTCAAACTCTGCTAGAACACTGACACTAGGAGTTTGTACCATGATGCTATAAAAGCATCACATATTTTCCAGTTATATCCAGCCATTTTAGTAGGGAAGCCACTCTAGAATCTTCTTTCTACAACTAGTTGCCTTCTAGTGACTTCACCGTTTAGCTGGCTGACAACACACTTAGCAACTCCTAGTCGTAGTTTCCTTCCCTGTAAATTAAAACTAATAAAACTTATAACATACAGTTGTGTGGAAAGTGAGAATTACCCTGAAACGTTTGTTACTTTGCCTACTACATAGCAGGGCAGCACTAAAAAAACCGCCTTTAATACTCTTGAGTTGACAGGTTACTATGTGACACAATGGTAGATGATACCATGTGTGGCATAATGAAGATGCTTGTCAAAAGTTAGTTCTCATTTTTTTTGAGTAGACTTTTGAACCATACTGAAATTTCCTTTCAGTTAAAATCCACCAATTCAGCTTTTGTAACAATCAACACAAATTCAAGTATTTATTCAATAAAGATTTAAAACTAATAATGTAAGCATTATCACAAGTTAGTGACAAAGGTAGGGAGATGGAAAGAGGAGGGCGTGGTAGCAATGCATTAAAAGGCTGAAACTAGGGCTGAAGAGATGGCTTAGTGGTTAAGGCACTTCCTGAAAGACCTAGGTTCGATTCCCCAGGACCCGTTGTAAGCCAGATGCACAAGGTGGCACATGCGTCTGGACTTTGTTTTCAGTGGCTAGAGGACCTGGTGCACGAATTCTCTCTCTCTCTCTCTCTCTCTCTCTCTCTCTCTCTCTCTCATAAATAAATTAAAATGGTTGAGACTAGGAATGGGTTCGTTTGCAGTGGCTGGAGGCCCTGGTGTACCTATTCTCTTTCTCACTCTTTTTCAAATAAATAAATTAATTAATTTAAAAATTGAAACAGGGGGCTGGAGAGATTGCTAAGCAGTTAAGGAACTTCCCTGCAAAGCCTAAGAACCTAGTTTCAATTTCCCAGTACCCACATAAAGCCTCATGCACAAAATGGCATATGCATCTGGAGTTTGTTTGCAGTGGTTGGAGGACCTAAGATGCCCATTCTCCTTCTATCTTTCTTCTTTCTATGTCTCTTGCTGCTTGAACATAAATAAATAAATAATAAATAAACACAATAGTTTTAAAGGTTTAAACTAGCTAGAAGGTAAAGCAAGAGCAATATAAATCATCCTTCTAAAAGCAAATATATGAATTACAAATGAACTACATAAGACCAGTAACATTTTTATTTGGCAGTATTTTTATTGGAAGCAGATGAATATAGTATATGAAAGTAACAAACCAACAGCTTTTAGAAATACTACATAAAACAGACACTTTACTAATTCAATCCAGTCACTTTTGAAGTAATTGTGAATTATTATAAAAAGAAGTCATTCAGTAGGGAGGAAAAAGTGGTTGAAATGAAAGCTACTAACGATGAACTTGCCCAAATAACCCAGTAAAAACCATTAAAGTAATAATATTCTGTTGTGTAATCTTGCGGTGGTTATAAGAGGACTCTACTCTAGTATCCTGAAGTAAGGACTAGATAGTGCTTTGCATATTGACTGGCATATGTTGTAAGACCTCAACAACCCTGACAACTTAACATGATTCCAAAACTGAAGGAGTTAAGATTCAGAAAAAGAAAATGCACAAGCATTAAATGACTACAGGTGCATCTCCTAAACAATATGGCAAAACAGCTCAGTACCAAGTACTGTAGTTGCTATATAGTGACTAAAATAAGTCAGAGAGGGGGCAGATTACGATGGCTGGGAAGAGCCAGAGGAAACTCGCTGGGAGGTGATCTACAATCTTCCCAGAGAAGAATCATTCACATGAGACTCCATCTGTTACAAAGTGCGTACACATATGAGGCCAGTTACTCTCTGTCTGGTGGGGCATTTGATAGGTTGAAGAAAGCAAATCAGAAAAGAAAAAGGGTCAAAGAAGATTGCTTCTGGCTGACTAGCCAGGAACCAGGGGAGAAAGATGAAACTGTATCTAGTTAATAACAAATCTAGACAAGGATATTTGCTTTGTTTTATGTTACCAAGTTGTAATTTTGTATGGTACTGTGAAAATATTTATTTAAGCCGATTTATTTTTACAAATAATATCCCAAATCTCACAATGGTAAAAAAAAAAAAAATTAAGCTACCACTAACTTTGAAATGAAGGGCAAAATATTCAGGGTTCTCTTGGAATATTAGATAAGATAGGACTAAAATACTTTATTTCCAAAAGCATCATCAATAGTTAAGTGCAAGAAATTAAGTCAGAAACATCTGACAGGTATTCACTAAACTATACCACCAACAAAAGAGTGGTTAGAGTCATTTTCATGAACTATACCTAGAAAATCTTATGGAATTGATTTATTACCTTCAATTTCATAAGTAAAACATACCTTTTCAAGTTTAAAAGTAATAATGAATAATAAAGAAATAATTATTTCAAGCCAGGCGTAGTGGCACACACCTTTAATCCCAGCACTTGGGAGGCAGAGGTAGGTGGATCACCGTTAGTTCGAGGCCACCCTGAGATTACATAGTGAAACCCAGGACAGCCTGGGCTAGAGTGAGACCCTACCCGAAAAGGCAAAAAAAGAAAGAAAGAAAGAATAATTTCAAGTAACATAATTATTTTTGTCTCCTTGAAAATTCCCTTCAAAATCTGTCTTTCTATGAACTTGAATACGATGCCTTACATTAAAAAGTGATTTAGGGTCTGGGGAGATGGCTCAGAGGTTAAAGGCACTTGCTTTTCAAAGCCTGGCAGCCTGGGTTCCACTACCCAGTACCCACATAAAGCCAGATGCACAAAGCAGAGCATGTGTCTGGAGCTCATTTGCAATGGCAGGAGGCTCTAGATGCCCATACTCCCTCTCGCTCTGTCTGCCTCTTTCTCTCTGTCTCTTGCTCACTCTCTCAAATGAATAAATCAAAATATTTTTTTAAGAAGGCAATTTAGTTTCCCATGGAGAGAGACACTTCACTCAGATGACTGACTCATCTCTGTTCTCTTCTTTCACCTACTCAGATTCTGAAGATCTTTCTGGGCAAACAGGCTTGTGTCCCTTTTTACACAGGCCCCAGAGTCCCTTCAGGTGATTATCCTGTTCTGGATGATTTCATTTAAAGCCAGGGGTTCAGCTGTTCCCTGCTGCTGTACCATGGCAAATCTTTCTGAATCCAATCTCCTATAGTATTGTCTGTAGGCTGAGCAGTTCAAATATTCCATATACTGCCTGACAGCTGGGCAATCTGACTGCATCAACTTCATTCATAAGGTACTATCTACAACGGTCTATTTCTACCTACAAAGCTCCTTGCTACCACATATGGCAAAAGAAATGAGTGACAGGGACAGGATGAATAACCCAGATGGAAGGAAAGAAGGTACCAGGAAGAGATGGAGGGAAGGAAGGAGGGAGTCACCAGTCCTTGCAATAACTGTGGGGTATGATAGGGAATTTGCCTCCAGGTACTCAAGGCTACCATAGTTCATTAGTTCCTAATCTGAAGAAAGTTGCAATTCATTGTCCATTTCAATTAACCTCCTATACTGACTCTTTTGCAAATATTCATACCACTCAAGAAAGATGAAAAATTAGGTGCAGGGAAATAAAGGTTTCTGTAATGATTCTTTCATAAACATAAATCTGAAGAGGAAAGGAAGAAGTCAAAACGTTCGACTTTCAAGCAAATTAAGGTCCATTTTCCTCATCAGTTATTCTGGTCATAAACTGTTTGTTTTCATCTTAAAAGTCATTGAACCCTCCCATCTGTCTCGTGGTTGTCGGAATGAAGAGCTGCAGCTGGGAGCTAATGGCAGTGTAGGTCTAGAGAGAGGGAAGGAATGGAAGAATATGTGGTGTGTTCCCTTGGCAAACAACTGCATCACATATCCACAGAGATATAATTCTTATAGCAAATGCCACGATCTATAATCCCACCATAAACCAGGAGGATATTTTGTGAGGCAGAAAAACATGTTTTTAAATTTCACTAAGAAATACTTTCTTGGGCTGGAGAGAGATGTGGTTGAAGGCATTTGCATGCAAAGCCTGACAGCCTGGGTTTGAATCCCCAGTACTCACGTAAAGCCAGATGCACAAAGTGGCGCATGCATCTGGAGTTTGTTTGCAGTGACAGAAGGCCTTGGAGGCCCATAGTCTCTCTTCTCTCTCTCGTTAATTAATTGATTAATTCATTTTAAAAAAGAAATACTTCCTTAAGTACATAATTTCTCCCCTAAAAGCAAGTTGAGGATTTAGATAGGTTTGTTAACCCTTTATAGTACTGATCATTAGATAAAGAATTATAATACAGGATGACATTTCCTGCTAGGTTATGTTTCTTTGTGATTCTTTTATAACTAATTTAAACTAATTAATTAATTAATTAGAGCTAATCTATACCTGAATGTCTGGCTATAAGCTTCTTAAGGTTAGTTGAATGGTTTTATCTTATCTACTTTGTGTCTACTATAATACACGGGATGTTTATTTACATATGATGAATTAATATGTGTATCATTCACATCCGTTCATGGCAGCATAAAAAAATCCTTGCCTACTCCTTTTTCTTAACAAGAAGGCTCCTTTGGATGCAGGTTCCTCTCTTTGCTGATTTGTCCCTATAGCTCTTCTTTTTTTTTTTTTTCTCTTTTTTTCTTTATTAGTTAGTTTTGTATTCAGCAAATACAGTCAGTTTGGTACCATTATTAGGCTCATCCGTGACCAACCCCCTCCCCTTGGCCCCTCCTTGTTGAGGTATATCAGTCATGCATTGTGGAGTTAGCCCACAGTTATGGGTAAGATAAATGTCTCTGCATATCATGACCCAACATGTGGCTCTGACATTCTTTCCGCCCCCTCTAATGCAAAATTTCCTATAGCTCTTCTGGCAGCATTGTGTCCTATCCACAGAATATATTCCCTTTCAGTCTGGTCATTCCACTTGTGCATGTGTGTGCCCTAATAAACTACCTGGGTCCTTAGTTGCTCCTTTCTCCTGTACCACATCTTCCTGCATGTCCTTCCACCCTCTCGAGTCTGTGCCTGTGCTTCTCTCTTGCTATCAGTGTGCGGGGTGCGGTCTTCTCCCATCTATCCCTTCCACCCAGACAGCTTTCCCCACTGAGGCATGTCAGACCACCTTTCTCTTCCCATTCAAATTGCTTCTACGGCCCACCTGCTCCAAAGAGCCGTTGGCAATTACACCCACACAGGGCTGTGGGTGTACCCTTATTATTCTAGTTGTTTGTATTCAGAAAATGTTTCCTTCCCCTCACCTATTTAAACACCTGCTTTTCAGCTGCAAGATATTACATGTGCAGCGGAAGGGCTCTTTGATCCCTTTGACTTAGCTGAAATTTCCAAGTTCTTCTTCATTCATCATTCCAAAAAAAAAAAAAAATAGGACAAAAATGCCCCCAACATTTTTAATATTATATAGAGTAGCAAGGAATTTTAGAGGGGAAAGAACGTTAAAATGTTGCCTTATCCTACACAAAGAAACTATGGTCCAGAGAGAGAACGTGACCTTGTCCGTGACTCATAGAAGTGATCAAGATGGTTTGGAACTCAGACAGTCAGGAACACTTCATACATATGGTACAATGGCCCATTTACAGAAAAGAACTGCTACCTAGTTGGCCCTCCACAGCACTTACAATTTATCATGGTACCTCTGGGCACCAGATTGCAGGACCTTCTATCTACACGGTTCCATGTGTCCCTTGACATGTTTAATCACAAATCTCTGCCATCTTCCGTGGTCCTCATTTCTCAAAGTACACACTTTTAGCATGGACTGTACTATATGCAATGAGAGTGATTTATCCAAAAAGTTGGGGATCAGAATTGTCTCACACTAAATATTTTTTTATCTAGGTTTTGAAATATCTGCATGTGGAGAAATTTGAGGGATGAGACTCAAGTCTAAATCTGAACTTAATAAGCTTTATATGTCTTATTTATTTAGCCCCTATGTATCTTAATATAGTATTTTTAATACTTTATTTATTTATTTTAGACAGAGAGAAAGACAGAATGAAGCAGACAGAGAGAATGAGTATGTGCACACAAGGGCCTCCTGACACCACAAGCCAACTCAAGGTCCATGTCCTCTTTGTGTATCTGGCTTTATGTGGGTATGAGGAAATCGAACCCAGGTTAATAGGCTTTGCAGGAAAGCGCCTTAACCACTGAACCATTTCTCCAGCTCCTTAGATAGTATTTGTAGTGTGCCTTTATTTGAGCATAACCCAACACTTGAGGTTAAGCATGAAATTTTCTACTATTGGCATCATCTCAGTGCTCAAAAATTTGGGGAGCATTTCAGATTTTTAGACTGGGAGTGTTCCACCTGCATTATATTCAAAGCATCTACTCATGTTCCAGTCTAAGGTTTCCTGATACCCAGTGAACAGTGTCCGTGTCTCCCTTTAGCACTTGTACCCAGTACACTGCCTTTCAGAGTGGTGTGAAGTGGTGCATGAGTCGCCCACAGAAGTGAACTGGTGTTGGGGCTTTTTCTAAGCACACCTAAGAGCACCTGGCACAAAAACATAGGAGAGGGAACCGGATTACTGCAGCCAAACACAACTTGAAGATGCATCACAAGTACATGTGTTCTCCTAAGCACCATTCAGATTATCCTGGGAGGATTAATTTTAGATCTGAAAAGGTTCTTCATAATCATGATTGATAATATAGCTCATAAAGATAGAAACTTTGGGCTGGAGAGATGGCTTAGTGGTTAAGCGCTTGCCTGTGAAGCCAAAGGACCCCGGTTCAAGGCTTGATTCCCCAGGACCCACGTTAGCCAGATGCACAAGGGGGCACATGCATCTGGAGTTCGTTTGCAGTGGCTGGAAGCCCTAGCGTGCCCATTCTCTCTCTCTCTCTCTCTCTCTCTCTCTCTCTCTCTCTCTCTATCTGCCTCTCTCTCTCTCTGTCACTCTCAAATAAATAAATAAAAATGACAAAAAAATAAAAAAAAAAAAGATAGAAACTTTCTGTATAAAACACTCAAGAATATAATGTGGGAAACTATAGGGTCCCTTTCCATACAGGCCAATCTGAACTCGGGCAAATCATTCACTATGATTTTTTTTTTTGCTTTTAGAAACTCAAATTGCAATTCAGTCATTCTTTTAAAAGACAACTTGGGCTTCTACCATTGCATATCTTACTAGGCATCTAAGAATGTTCCTATTTCTAACCCAGCCAACTTGAACGTGTTTGCTCTCAGTATCTGTTTGCCTTGTGTGCATACTGCCCGAGACATTTGAAGCAGTATTCATGGAATGAATGAATTGAAACAGTGCAAGGTTTGGTATTTAAATCTGGATTTACATTCGGTGTGATGGAATGATCCCATCCAGACTCTTTTGGTTGTAAAACAATCAGTCTTCACCAACACTGATTCAACGTTCCAGTTTGGATGGGCTTAGACATCAAGCTCAGGTAGCTTCCTGATAGTTTTCCAGCTGTCCTATGTAGACATTCAGTCAGTCATCCCTTACTTCCTCCCATCTTTCCCCTGCCCACTTCTTTCCTTCTCTAACTCTTTCTTTCTTTAAAGAAAAATTCTTTATTAAACATGTGGTCACTACTGATAATTAAATTTTCTATTTCGGAACATTTCAGCTTTTATTACAATTTCTTCTTGTTTCCTTACTGCCCATGGCAAACTTCTTGAGTGTAACACTTCCAAAATAATCCTGGGAGCTCTCCTAACAAGAGAATGTCGATATCAGATTTTGTAAAGTATCACTCTGATTTTTAAATAACAATGTATTTTTGTTTAAAGTATCACAGTCTCTTTCTCATTCGTAATCCAGATGTGTTTCTGTTCTTTAAATAAATCAAGAGGTTGTACATCAAAATTATAAATCCTATCAAATATACAGTAAGATAAAAATATGAACACTTGGTCTCCAAAAATGTAAGTAATAAATCAAAGCAATGGCAATGGTTTTTACACTAACAAATAGCTCTTTAAAGTAACTGCCTCTCAAAATGCTCACTTGCTTTCTGAACTGTGGGGGAAATTCTAGTTTTCTTCTCACTTCCAATGCTTCTCACAGACAATTTTTACTAGATTTAAATGTTCTTTCCTCAATATGATTTCATTTCCCTGTACTCCATCATATGTCCTTCAATCCAACTGTACCACTAACTATCTTCCTTTCCTGTGTATGATTTTATTTTCTATCTATATACTCAGCACTTTATGTTTCGCCACCCTTTATATTTATTGTTGCCTAGAACTAACTCTGACGGCAAAGCAAATAAAATTCTATCGTTGCAGTCTTTATATTTCCTTTGTTTGTTGGTTTTCAGTGCTTCTAGGTTTGATTTTAATATTTCATTATGTTTTTCTACTTCATCAACTGTGGAAGAATGACTTATTTAGATGCATTTTGACTAAATGAGCCATTATCCTAGCATTAGATGAAATTGTTCTATCATGATAAATTCATTTAGAAAATATTCCATAAATAATTCATGTGCATACATACATACGTAGGAACTCATGTAGACCTATACAGAACTATGTAAATGATACACCACATATGTATATGTATTGCGTGCATCATACATAGGCTAATATATTATGTTTACTAAGAACTTGTTTATTTTAATGTATCGCCTGCACTTTATAATATTAAAAAGCAGGCAAGGTATGTACAATGTCTACTCTCATTTCTTCAGCTATTAGGAATGGGAAGCTTATGAAGCTTCCGAGAGACATTGCTGTAAACCGTTATTTGAATATCATTTTTTCCAATAAATTCTTTTCTTCTACCCTGTGATACTGCATACCCTTAAACTCCCCATAGTGGCCATCTCTCCCTAGCAAAAACTATGCGCAGTCAGTTGAAGACTTGCTTATGCAACACAATGTTTAATTCAATAAAATAAATTATTTGCCTCGATATGGAGACCTCACCTGCCACTCAATCTCTGTATGTTGTGAACTGCCTAGGACATTACATACTTATGAGGTGTTTTATGTTCTATTTATGCCTCGTTCTAAGGAGTGATGTAATATTTAGTTCTTAGAGAAATATTTCCTTGCTTCATTTTCTATATGATTTAATCACCAGGTCTCAGTTATGGATGAGTGTTTACTAAGAACCTACAATGCACAAGGCACTCTGGGTAGCTAGCTAAAGCAGTGCTTCCTGCAGCTTTCTGACTCCTCCCCTGGTGGTCTCTCCCCACCCTGGCCACACTAGCCCCCGTTAGGATATGTGCTCCTCCTGCCTCAGGACTTGGGATCTGAGGATTCTCCCCAGTGCCTCTGCTGCTCATGCAAATATATGCAAAGCTCATTCCTACCCGGTTGCTTTCTCTGGCCCCATAGCACTAGGCTAGTACTTCCAGGATGGCACTTAGCCCACTATACTTTAATATACTTAGTACTATACAGTAACTTTCCCTAGCAAGATATAAGCCTTCAAGGTGCTATATTTGGGAGAAAGGTGACTAGGCACATTTCTATGACTAACCATAACGTACAGTCACACAGTTCTACCTGTCCAAGAACTGTGTGTGTATTAAGACCCCTCCTCTTTACAAGCCTGATTGCCTGCTGATATGTACAAGATTAATCTGTTAGCTTTAACTTGAAGCACCAGACAAGAAATAAAAATAAAGTGAACAGTAGACAGGGTAACAGTCCCAAACTGTGCTCCGTTAAGTAGGGTACATAGATACAGCTCTTTCTAATTACACCAAAGGAAAACCACTTACTGCGATGCTAATGTGTCTTTAATCCCTTTTCAACACTTGACAAACTTAGAACAATGACAGTTTTTTTTTTAACTTTTTTGTTTATTTTTATTTATTTATTTGAGAGTGACAGACAGAGAGCGAAAGAGGGGGGGAGAGAGAGAGAGAGAGATGGGTGCACCAGGGTCTTCAGCCCCTGCAAAAGTAATCCAGAGTCATGCGCCACCTTGTGCATCTGGCTTACGTGGGTCCTGGGGAATTGAGCCTTGAACTGAGGTTCTTAGGCTGATGATTTGTAGCTGTTTCTTGCATATTTCTGAAGCTGAGAGTTACTCCAGCTTTTGTGGTAATATGTGCTAGCACATATAGCTTTACTTTCAACTTATTTTAAAAACATTTTATTTATTTGTTTGAGAGAGAGGGGTGTGGAGACGGAGAGAAAATGGGTGCACCAGGGCCTCTTGTCACTGCACATGCACTCCAGATGCACATGACACTTTGTGTGTCTGGCTTTATGTTGGCTTTATTAAACCCATAACAGCAGGCTTTGCAAGCAAGTGCCTTTACCCACCAAGCCACCCCTCCAGCCCTTTTTAAAATTTTTTTTCTATTTCTCATTTTTATTTATTTATTTGAGAGTGGCAGACAGAGAGCGAGAAAGAGAGAGAGGGAGAGAGAGAGAGAGAGAGAGAGAGAGAGAGAGGGTGAACCAGGGTCTCCAGCCACTGCAAACAAACTCCAGATGCATGCGCCCCCTTGTGCATCTGGCTAACGTGGGTCCTGGGGAATGGAGCCTTGAACCGGGGTCCTTAGGCTTCACAGGCAAGTGCTTAACTGCTAAGCCATCTCTCCAGCCCTCTCCAGCCCATTTTTAATGCAGAAGTACACACTAATAATTTCATTTATGATTTATGTTACAGTCTTATTTAAGAAGTGAGTCCCTAATCAGAGATCATAAAAAATGATTTCCTACTCTTTTTTTTCAGAGGTGTTTATGGTTTTGTCATTCAGACACTTGTGTACATTAAACTACCTTGGACTAATTTTTATACATGTGAGGAGGAATTCATATTTTTTCCCTAAAATAGCTAATGAATTAATTTCTGCATCCTTTTCCTCAGTGATGCAGGAATGTGGCTCTTTCTATCCTGAGGATTTGCGCATGTGGTGTCTGTTTTGGAAGAGTATCGTTGGCTCTACTGATTACTCGTTGCCTATTGCTTGCCTTCAAGAGTCGCTATACTTAATGTTTGTTTATAGAGTCGCTATACTTAATGTTTGTTTATAGACAGTCTCACTATATAGCCCGGGATGTCTTCAAACCTTTAATCCTCCTACCTTAGAGTCTTAGGTGCTGGGGTTACAGGGAGGGGCCACCATGCCCAGGATTTTTGATCTTCTTGGTCTTTTATTTTTTCCATACTGGAATCTTAATTTCTCCAGAAAGTTAAAAATTTGAACAATTTTAAAGCCTACTAAATGGAAGAAGCATCAAATTTACAGATTAATTTAGGGAAAACTGACATCAGAAGGTTGAATCTTCTTATCCATGAACAAGTTACGCCTGATGACTGGCTTGAGTCTTTTAGACAATATCTTCCAATGCTGTTTAATCATTTTCTACATAAATATCTTAAACACAAGAGTTATTTTAAAACACCTGGGTTTTGTGTGGATTATAAGTAAAATTAGTCTAAATTTTATATCTTCTATTTCCTGTTTGATTTTGTGAATAAACATCCAAGGGACTTAATTAAATGAGTTAATTCATTCTTAGCAATTGTTAAGATTTTTATTTATTTATTTATTTATTTATTTATTTATTTTGCTAAAAGGCTGGTGATATAGCTCAGTGATAGATTGCCTGGCTAGATTCTTTGGGTAATGATTTATGAAAAGATAAGTCCCGGTCTGGAGAGATTGCTTAGAGGTTAAGGAACTTGTTTGCAAAGCCTAAGGACCCATATTTAACTCTCCAGGTCCCACGTAAGCCAGATATAAGGTGATACAAGTGTGCAAGGTCACACTTGCGCACCAGGTGGCACACACATCTGGAGTTCAATTACAAGGGCTGGAGGCCCTGGTGTGCCAATTCTGTCTCTGACTCTGTCAATGTCTTTCTCTTACTCTCTCACATAAAAAAGGTCTCAAAAAAAAAAAATGTCCTTCCTGTGGTAGTTTAATTGGTTTGTTTTCAATTTTTATGTTACCCTTGCATATTTATTTATTTTTAATTTTTTTGTTCATTTTTATTTATTTATTTGAGAGTGACAGAGAGAGGAAGAGGCAGAGAGAGAGAGAAAGAGAGAGAATGGGCGCGCCAGGGCTTCCAGCCACTGCAAACGAACTCCAGACGCGTGCGCCCCCTTGTGCATCTGGCTAACGTGGGTCCTGGAGGATCAAGCCTCGAACTGGGGTCCTTAGGTTTCACAGGCAAGCACTTAACCGCTAAGCCATCTCTCCAGCCCTTTATTTATTTATTTTTCTTTATTTATATATTTATTTAATTTTACCTTACTTGGTTGGTCAGATTACAAAGGAAGCCTGATTAGTGATTTCAATTTAAAATATTAATTGTATTAAAACTTCTCCAGGGCTGGAGAGATGGCTTAGCGGTTAAACGCTTGCCTGTGAAGCCTAAGGACCCCGGTTCGAGGCTCGATCCCCCAGGACCCACGTTAGCCAGATGCACAAGGGGGCTCACGCGTCTGGAGTTTGTTTGCAGTGGCTGGAGGCCCTGGCGTGCCCATTTTCTCTCTCTCTGTCTGTCTCTCTCAAATGAATAAAATTGAATAATTAAAAAAAAAAACTTCCCCATACATTCTAATAGTTACCAAAGGTAATATGATGACTAGTTCTTATTAAGAAAATCCTTGTTCATTCCTAGACTAGTGTTGTTTTAATCACAATAGGATATTGAGTTTAGTTTCTCTGCAACTCTTGAGACAAACGTGTAATTTATCTTCTTTAATTAGTTAATGTGGCAAATGAATCAATTTGCTTGGCTTAATCCCTCCTCCTATTTTTTTTTTTTTGTGATGAGTCCATTGTTTGTTCCATGTGAGTGGTGTGTGTGGTGTGACGTGTGTAGTGAACGCATTTGCCTGTGACACAGAACAGTGGGTATCCCCATCCATCATTCACCTGCCCATTTTTCCCATAGGGTATCTGGTCTCTTACTGTTTCCAGAGCTTGCCACTTGCAAGCCTCACTGATTATCCATCCCCTGGTCTCAGCTTCCTACAGGACTGGGGTCACAGGCATGTGGTCACACCAACCTACCTACCTGGGCTCTGAAGACTTTAGCTTGTTGTTCTCAGGCCCACATGCTTGTGCAGAAAGTGCGCAGAGACACTGGGTCTTCTCATTAGCCCACACCCATTTGAATCAGAACATAAGCTTACTTTGGTATACTTTGTACTTCACTTTATTAATATTTTGTTTACAGTTTTACAATGTAAAATCATGAATAAAATTAGCATAGAGGGCCGGGCATGGTGGGGCACACCTTTAATCCCAGCACTGGGGAGGCAGAGGTAGGAGAATTGCCATGAGTTCGAAGCCACCCTGAGAATATATAGTGAATTCCAGGTCAGCCTGGGCTAGAGTGAAACCCTACCTGGAAACACCAACCAAAGAAAATTACTAGCATAGAGGGTTTGTTTTTTTTTAGCATCTTGGTCTGGTTTTGATATCAAGATGATAACATTCACTAAGTGAATTAGGAGTATTTGCTCTTTTGTATGATTTGACATAATTTTGGGTTTATGTTTATGTTTAGAATTCACTCTGAAAGCCATCTGGGTCCGACATTATCTTTGTGGGAACATTTGCAAGAAGTTAATAAACTGTTAATGGTTCTCTCTCTCTCTCTTTCTCTCTCTCCAGTTTTGGTGATATACATTATTCAACACCATTTCCATATCATTGAAACTTTGTATCTACTTACCTAAAATTCTGCACAGTAATCTCTGGTTCTTTTTATTTTGTGTATTTTCTACTTTTTTAATAAATTTAATCTGAGACATAGACTTATGTAAACTGCTGCACTGCTATTTATAAATGGATTTCTTACTATATGCTAATGTAAATACCACAGAAGAATCTCTCCTGCCCCTTCCCAGAAGGTCCCATCCTGGAGGTAGCTTTTCTGACTTCCTCATAGGTGAGTTTTAGCCATTGTTAAATTTTACATGAACAGAGGCCATACAGTTATACATATCTGGCTTCTTTCTCTTCCAGTATTATGTGTATGAGTCACCAAGTTTCTATATAACACTTCATTTTTCTTTGGTGCTGTGTGGTATTCTATTACAAAAGGAATAAATTCATACATGCACACATATATATGCATAGATTAGATAGATAGAGATAGATAGATAGATTTGTTCATGCAATCTTTGTTGCTGTGTAGTATTCTATTATAAATAGGATGAATTTGTACACACCATTATATAAATGCAATGTATTTCATCCTATTTTTGTTGCTGCATAGTATTCTATCACAAATTGGATATAATTGTACTTCTTCCTCCTGTCTTTGTTGCTGGTTGTATTCTATTACAAATGGGATGAATTTGCACACACCTTTATATAAGTGTAGCTTCTTTATTCTATTTTAATGGACATTTTGGTTTATTCCAGGCGAAGCTTATATACACAAGCCATATTTGTGTTCAGAAGTTATGGCAAACTTCTTCTCATTTCCCTTTTAAACCTAGGGTTGTTGAATTGATAGGCCTAAAATAAATTCACGTACAACGCGTTACGTAACAGTTTTAAAAAACAATTGTATAAAAGTATAGTCCTGCTTGTGCCATAAGAATTCAAGTTGCTTGTCATTCGTTAGAGGAAAAACTTATCGTATTCCTTTGCATTGGTCTATTTGGTATGTGTAGCCATTCTCTGTTTTTTTTTTTTTTTTTTTTAATGTCTGAAGTATGAAGTGAAGGCTCCTCTCCTTATTGCTTAGATTACTCATTCATAACTCTTTTTACTTAGCAATCTCGCCAGAGCTTTACACATTTCAACAGGCTTTGTTTTTGAAAACCTCGTTTTTCACTGTGTTGGCGTCTTCAACATTTTCAATTTCAATACCTCCTGCTCTGAGCTTCCCTGTTTGCTTTCTGCATTTGAGGGGGTTACTTGCTTGTTCTCTTTTTCACATATCAAGTTTTATCATGAACTCATTGATAAAATGGTTTTATGTTTTCTAAAAGCTTTCTAAGCATTGCTTTATTTATATATTAGAAGTTATAGAATATAACTTTTAGACCTGAGGTTTTCTTTCTTTCTTTCTTTTTTATTTTTTAAATATTTTTGTTTAGTTTTATTTATTTATTTGAGACCAACAGACAGAGAAAGAAAGAGGCAGATAGATAGAGAGAGAATGGGCGCGCCAGGGCCTCCAGCCACTGCAAACAAACTCCAGACGTGTGCGCCCCCTTGTGCATCTAGCTTACGTGGGCCCTGGGGAATCAAGCCTTGAACGGAGGTCCTTTGGCTTCACAGGCAAGCGTTTAACCACTAAGCCATCTTTCCAGCCCCTCTATTTTATTTTTGAGGCAACATCTCATGGAGCTTCAGGTGGCCTCAAACTCACTCAGTAAATGAGGATGACCTTAAACTACTCATCCATCTGCCTCCACCTTCCAAGTGTTGGCACTACAGGCATGGGCCACTATGCCTAGCACCAGACCTACGTATTTTTGGTGTCTATGTTTAAGCTTTCTTTGTTCCATGCTTGTTCTTAAACTTGAAAGACTTAGGATTTTTAAATATGAATTTTAATTGATAATTTATTTGTATGCTAGTCAGGGTGATTCCAAACCTTTTCAGGCTTGTACTTAAGGTCCAAATACTATACACAATTCGTATTCATGGTTATACACAAAAAGATTGTTCCTAATTTTGAATTACATGTGTTCTAAAACAGCATACTAATCATAATGAAAGCAAAATTACCAGAGAAGTCCAGAGCTGCAGTGAAGTAGAGAAAAATCTAAGACTGGCAGTTGTGGGGGAGGGGGTGGCCAGGAACTATAGGAAGGAGGTGCTTTGGGGATTTGTGGCAAAGAATGGAAGGCACAGACAGCCTCTATGCCCATGCCCTGATAGTTACACCAAGGCCCTTTACCCCCCTCCCTATTCCAGCACTTTGTTGGTATGAACAAATATTGAATACACAGTAAATGTGAGTGGACTTGGCAAAGTGATTCCATCTATGTCAAGAACGACTTATGAGTGTACTTGGTCACGTGACTTTCCTGCTACATTTTTCAATATGACTTATTGAGAGGAGCTTAATCCACACATGAGCTACACAAAACTCAGCATCAGCGATTTGCTGTGCACAGAAGAAATCCGGCTCACTCTTGTCCCACTAACCTTTCCTCAGCCGAACATGGAAATGTTTATTATACAAAGAAATGCACAACACAAACCAGAACTCTGGGACTTCTGGGGACATTCTGCATTGTCACTATCGACATTCTATTTACCATGACAAGAGCCATGAAGACAGAGTATTGACTTTGAGATGCTTGCAAGTAGACCTTTATATTAAAGATGAATTGGGAACTGTTAGGAACTTCATGACTGAGGACACGGCCAGTGGGTAAAACACCACTGTGCAAGAGCAACAGCGGAGTTCTGATCCAAGCACCCCTGCCTGCCAGGAGGGGGTGGTGACCTGCCCATCATCCTGCACCAGCATGTGGGAAGTGGTGACAGAAAATCCCCAGACTGGCCAGCTAGACTACCCCAATCAGTCACTCCGGGGTCAAAAGAGTGATTCCACCTCATAAAGAAAGTAGAAAGCCATCGAGGAAGACACCTGATATCTACCTCTGGCCTACACACACACAAACACACACATCAGATACACACACATCACACACGCACACATCACATACACACACACATCACACACACATCAGATACACACATATCACACATACACACACATCACATACACACACACACACATCACATACACACACATCACACACGCACACATCACATACACACACACATCACACACACATCACATACACACATATCACACATACACACACATCACACACACTCACACATACACATCACATACACACACACATCACATACACACACATCAGACACACACATCACATACACACATATCACATATACACACATCACATACACACACACATCACCTACACATACACATCACATACACACACAAATCACACACACACATCACATACACACACACATCACATGCACACACAAACACGCATGCAACCATTTAGCTTACTTTAACATTCTGTATAAAATGTATGTTAAGGGCTGGAGAGATGGCTTAGTGGTTAAGGCGTTTGCCTGCAAAGCCAAAGGATCCCAGTTTGATTCTCCAGGACCCACGTAAGCCAGTTGCACAAGGTGGCACATGCATCTGGAGTTCGTTTGCAGTGGCGGGAGGCCCTAGTGCACCCATTCTTTCTCTATCCCTCTCTTTCTCAAATACATAAAATATATATATTTTTTAAAAATGCATGTTTAAGGCACTGGATTTCTTTGGGGAAAATGATCAATATTTCTGTGCACTGTTGGACACTGGTTTTGTTAATTTAAGGACTTGTAGTCATTCCTTCAGCTGGGTTTACTGAGTCTGTAGGACGAGTTGATAAGTGTTGAGAGTTGAAAATAAAAGAAAAAGAAGTAAACAAGTGAATAAATAATGACAATTATAAAAGGAAAGCCTAACAAGCAGACCAACTTCAGTAGGATTCTCCAAGGAGACCACCTTGAAGAATGAGAAAGAACTCTGGGGACTGAGAGCCTTCCACGGAAGAGGCGCAGATGTGGGGGTCTGAGGCCCACCAAACTCAGGCATCTGGAAATGGTCCACAGGAAGATGTCTCTCAAACAGGCACAGAAGAGCACATTCAGCCCGGCTACACCAGGCTGCATAAGCTGGTGAGATGCTGGCATGTATTTGAGGAAATGAGACGCCACTGATGAATGCTAAGAGACATCATTTACTTTTACGTCTACACTTCCTACCGCAGCCTGAATGCATCTGGGAGCAGCCTTAGGGTGCAGGAGAGGAACCCGCAGGGAATCTGGGTACAGCTGGAGTACCCAGTCCAGAACCGCTTGCGGCCTCCTGGCTGGTGTCTTTGGACGAACAAAGAAACATGTGAGACATCTGACAATATGGGCGAAAGGTGGAATTTGGGGGGACTTACGAATGGACCAGGTGGGGACAAGGAGGGGAAGGGAGTTGTTGACAATGACCGCCAGACATTTTGCTTGAGTAACTGGCTGTAGGGAGTTCCTCTTCACTAACTTGGTGAACGTCTGTGAGAACAATAGGTTTTTAGGGGAAAGAATCACAGCTTTAGTGGCGCGCATGTCTGAAAGGAGTAAAACTGGATAAGTTGAACTGGGTGTAGGGCAGAGTAACTCAAAGGAAGAGAGGAGATACATGGAGACAGGAAGTGGAGATTCAGAGGATCTCAGCATAGGGATAGTTACAGCCACACAAGAGGGTCAGCTTCCTGTGAAAAGCAGACGGAGACAACAGAACCAGTACCACAGTGAGCCTCAAAGACATCCTGCGCCTCAAGAACCAGGAGCAAGAGGAGAAGCATCTTAAAGTAGCAAGAGGATGAATGTTTGGGGAGAGATGTCAAGGACAGAGTTCAGGACAGAGCTGCCCTGCCACTGGATGCTCAGAGAAGGAATAAAGCCTTTCTCTCCATCCTGGGCACCAACCACCAGCAGGGCTTTGGGGAGACATTTGGGGAGAGTGTTCACAAATTCTAGGAGGGCCATCAAAGGTCCATCAAATGGGCCAGGCATGGTGGCACACACCTTTAGCCCCAGCACTTGGGAGGCAGAGGTAGGAGGATCACTGTGAGTTTGAGGCCAGCCTGAGACAACATAGTGAATTCTAGGTCAGCCTGGGCTACAGTGAAACCCTACCTCAAAAAAAAAAAAAAAAAAAAAGGTGATGAAACAATTCTTGGAATCCAAATGGGGTGAAAATACAAATACTGATCTTATAGTTTGCTTATAGTTAGCATGTATCTTGTAGGTTACAATCACAATTCCAGGGGTGTCCTGCATGGAAAAAAAAAACCTCAGGGGTGGGGGTGGGGGGAACTATGTTCTGATAAGTATGAGGACAGCTTGTGTAGCCACTGGGAAGTTTCAAGGTACCCATGTGTTTAGGCCCTGGCCTAGCACTGCTGTAGGTATTAGGGGAACGAGACTGCATGAGTTTGTTTCCCATGGAACTTAGGAGAGGAAAACAGAATTATAAAGAAATCGTGATGAAGGAGTGTAGTAGTTTCCATGCAATGTGCAATACGTATCACATACGTAGGTCATTCAAGTGGGAGGAGATGCCTCTGGTGAGAAGTCAGGCTTGGGTAGGCTGGAGAGCCTCACAGTAGGTGGGGGGCAGAGAGTGTTGGGGTACGAGGGAGAAGAACAGCCTTGGGAAAACATGGAGGCAAACCGGACAGACTGCAGCATTTCCAATTAGAGTGTGAAGTGAGGGTCAGGAAAGGAAGAAATCTCATCAGGAGTCCAAATTTGGAGTTCCTGTATTGCACAGCAGAAAGACTAATATAATGACCTATATGGATGGAAGTGTATAATCCCACCAAAATGCTTCCTATAGGAAGCAATGTGCTACAGGAACATGTGTTTTAGGGAGACTTTTCCAGTGGCTAGGAGCCCGAGAATTTGAAAATCATGAGACTAAACGTCAGAAGGTTCAATTATATACCTGTTTCAGTAGTTTCATAAAAGGTGAACCAAATGGAACTTAGAATGTGGTAAGGGATTAAAGAGGGGTGGATGTAAGAAAGAGATAAGAGGAATCAGAGACGGTTTGATGTTCAAAATGAAGCTAGCTTGATGTGGAGAGAAGAGACTGAGAGACAGGAGATCCGTGAGTGAAACAGAAATTACATAAAGGGAAAAAAAAAACGGGTTTGGATAAAAAGATGATGAGTTCCAATTTGGATCCCATGAATTTGAAGTTTCAGGGGTAGTTCAGCACATAGCTATGATCATGATTCTGGCGTTCAGTGAAAGAATTTCAACTGGAAATGCCATTGTTCTTCGGGGATAGACGTTTCATAGAAAAAAAAATTGCCAATTTCATATCTGGTAACTATTGATAACGGTGTGTAATCATATAAGCACCACGGCCATCAAGCTATAAATATTTCCGTCAGTTCCGAAAGTTCCCGCTGTCCTTTAAAGACAATGTGTACAGCAACATATGTTGCAATCACAGCAGTGGCAGTGGCAGAAGCCACATGTAGGGGACACACAGACTCATAGGAATGGGCAAAGGGCTCATGGAGGTGTGAAGGAAGGAGGGAAGGATGTCAGATGCTTGGTTAAAAAAAAAAAAAAGAAGAAGAAGAAGAAAGGAACAGCCACCAGTGACAAGAGTAAGATAAGTCATCTCGTATAAAAGGGCATTAACTTGGCCAGCTAGGCCAGAGAAGCCCACAGAGAAAGAAGTGAGTCACACAGGAACATGGCAGAAGCAAAAGTTCCTTTGCAATGAGAATAAAAGAACGGAAAGAGGAAGAACACAGCAACACTGCCCCAGTTTGTGACAGAGACTGGGTTTCTGGGCGGTTGAATGAAGTTCCCAGGGATTACAAAGAGAATGGCTTACCCAGGCATGGTGGCATACATGGATATCGCAGCATATGGAAGCGGGGCCAGGCAGGAGTGCAACCAGTCTGCTGTGTATAGTGAGTTCAAAGCCAGATGAAAGAGAAGCCAGAAGAGAAAGAAAAAAAAGAAGGCAAAGAAGAGAATGGAACAGGAAAAGAGAGAGAGAGAGAGAGAAAATCTTGAACTTGTAATTGAAGAGAGACCTGAATTCTCACTCCTGTCCGCTACTTACTATCTGTGTGATCTTGGACAATCTCAATTTAATAGACTTATCGCTTGGTTTGTGAAATGAGGTGGTTGAATCAGATGGCCCCCATTGTCCCTTCTGTGAGTGCATCTCAGCACAAAGATAACAACAGCCCTTGCAAGAGTCATTCCCATGTACCACCTGGGCTGGTGTGAGTTTAAAGGACCACCAGGAAAAACCCATGAGCCATTCTAGACAAATGGAAGCAAGACAGGTGCCCTCGACATCTACCGTGAAACTTTAAAACCACCAGGCAACATTCTGACGTCCAGATGGGGCTGTGCCTGACCAGACGGCCAGACCAGTGTCCACAAATCCAGCAGAGCTAACATTTATTCACCACATCGTAAACGTCAGGCAATCTGCAAGATGCTTTACATACAGAAGAAGAAAAAAAAAAAAGATGGCCCGTGTTCCTCTTCTCTCAAATAAAGTCTACCATTTATGGACACAATAGGTTGCATGCAAATTTGTAACATACTCTAGCTGTATCAGAGGAGAATGAAGGTTTGCCCTCAAATGTTTTATTCGCAAGTCTTTAAGGCAGATTAAGATTCATAATCAGAATTGGGATAGAGAAAAAAAACATTTTTTCAAAAATTTAGTAAACCTTCAGCAGAAGAAATGGGGTTCAAATTCAGGATCGTCTGTCTTCGGCTCCAAACATCTGCCTGACACGACAGCTACCTACAATTGGCCTTCCTTTGGCGTCACACATCTCATCTTTCACCCATTTTTTGCATTGTATGGTCTTGTATCTCTAGGTTTCTATTTAAATTTTAATTATGTACTCTAGTATCAGTCAGACAACATCTATTTTCAGTCTTTGACAGATGCGTGTGTCTACCAATGTCCCTGTGTGATCATAAGTCATGATCCAGAAAGATATAACTGCCCTTCTGTTTGGAAGCCTGGGATTTCAGCAAGAAGAAGAGACCATCTACACTGCTGAGGCCTTCAGTTCTAACCTATGATGTCTACGTCTATCATCATACAATTGCATTTCTTTTTAGGATAAAATAGATTCCCTTATGACATGCCTCACTTTTGGCAAAGATTTATATAATAACTTCTCTTTGATCTAACCTGGAAAAAATGTAGACATTGTTTATGAGGAGAAATCACAGTTTAACTTGCCTAACCAAGAATGTGAATGAATGACTATATCTTTTGTCGCAACAATATATTATGCTTACAGGCTTCTTTTTACGAAAACTCTATGCATGTTTGGATACTTTTTATGTCAGTTCAAACAATATGGTCTACTGAACATTCCTATCCCATACAGTTTTGTGACTTACAGAATATAATGGATTTAAAAATGGTAACAGTAATGATGAAAATATCAAACAAATCACTCAACTCAAGACACAAAGGAAAGTATTTACAATTAAATCCTAACATTTTGTTGACCGAGACCATCACTATAACCTATAATTAATCTAGTTTCAACAGGAAGGTACCTTTCAGCATAAAAACTTTGATTTTGATCTTCAGTGGCTAAGTACTTGAAAATACCATTGTCTGACGCAAACAAGTACTTTAGAAATGCCTTAAACAACATTTATGTAATACAAATAAATTTTCATTTACTTCCTAATTATCATTAACATGTTAGACATAATTAAAGGACTAGCCATCTCTTAGGGATCAATTCTCTTTGGCAAGTAACCTGACAAAATGAACATGTATATGTACACTTCATATGTACCCGTTCATTTCTAAAGAATTTCAGCTCAGATGGAATGACAACATAAAACAAATTATAAATATCAGAAAATAGGAGTTATGCCCAGTTGAAGAACCGGGCACTAACAAAGAACTGATGCAGGTTTGCTGGATTTTCAATGCACAGAACCAGTCATGCACACAGAGAGGCTCACTTTAAACTACTTAGGCACGTTACTGAAATCAACCACAAATACTCTAGCTCCTATGGAGAGGAGAGGAATGATTTTCTACATCACTGTTTTAAGAATCCTTATTCTGCAACATCTGAAAAAATTAAACATTTGGGGGACGACAATTGGTAAAGTTTGAACATGGGTCTCTTATAATTTCTCCTAATTTAGCTGCCTCAGTAATGGTATTATGGCTAAGGAAGAAGTGTTCTTACTCTTAGACATCATAATATCTGTAACACACTTTCATGTCCTCAGATTGATTTAAAAAAAAAAAACCAAGAGGTGGAGGGGGAGAGTTAATGAAACAAAGGAATGAAACAGGGAGAGAAAGAGAGACCAAGAATGCTTCCATCAGGTACATCTAGAATATAGACATGCATACACACACATGCTCATTGTGCTATTTTTGTGCGATTTCCTTAACTTTTCTACACCTCTGAACTCCTTTGAAGTAAAAGAAGTTTGGAAATAAATCATTTCATGTGTTTAAAAGTAGCATTTGTTTCAGCGACCACTGCATTCTTATCCAACACATAAGCCATGGACTGTTATCAAAACTGTGTTCTTCCAGCTGTCTTCATCAGTTTGAAAGGATTTCATTTATTTAAATGAAGAGAACGGTGCAGATTTACTCAGGCAGGGGAGATGAGAACAGCTTCAAAGTTTGGGCGCCTGCCTGTCACACAGATGCCACATTGGGTGAAGATGGGCTCTGGGTTGCTTCCTCTGCTCTCCCCTACCAGCTGCCTGATGGCTATCTGCAGGGAGATGCCTGGAGCCCTCCAAGAGGGCGTGAGTGTGGAGACATGATAAGCAAACTGCAGTCACCCCACCCGGGAGAGACAAGAACGTCCCTGGAGTGTTCATTTGGATGGATCTCCAGATAGGGGTAGGTAAGGAAGTTGAAGGAGCTTAGAAACCAGGTGATAAAGCAGAAAGAAATGGTATTCAAAGGAGCCCTCCTCTGCTCAGCTCCTAGGAATGGTGCATACAAAACTACTGCATTGTTAATGAACCTGTTTCTTGAACTCGCTGTGGCAAAGGAAACGTGAGACTCCAGGACTCTGAAGCGGAAGGGGGGTGGGGGGGAAATAAACAAGAATTTTGGAACCAGAGGGTGAAGACTCAGAAACAGACTATTTTTAAACAGAAAAATGGAAGGGCTCTTAAAAAAAAATCCTGCTGTGACAGTGTCTTTTCCCCACTACCCAGAAGAAAAAGAAAAACAGCGAGTGTTGACAGTACGGTATTAAAAAAGACACTCCAACCAAATTTATTATCCACTAATATGTACATTCTTTTTAATGGACTCTAAGCCAGCACGTTGGCTCATATTATCTTACTTTTGGATCATTATCTCTTTGCCATACACACAAGTCATAGCTGGGGATTTCAAACGCGCTGGTGAAGCTATACCGAGATTCCAGATCTCAGTGGTGTTGGCATGAGCACGGGTCTCTTCAGTCATAGAGAAGACAATATCCTGGGGAGACTGGAATTAGTCCTATTTTGCACCACTCAAGCCAAAAGCCTGCTTATCAAGATACAAGTAATCACTAGCTAATGGCTCTGGGGGGGGGGGGGGAGGTGAGGGGGAGGGGCGGAGAAGAACATTGCATTTGAACCTATAGCATCTCTTGGCATGGGACAATAGATAAGGCTGTGGCAAGTGCAACCAAAAAGCGGCAGGTTTCTGGAGGAGGGAAGAATAGCAAACATTAGAAAGGCAAGTTACCTCATCCGACTGGGAGGGACTGATTCTGGGCATGGGTGACACTTGGGGCGTTTTCAACTGTGTGCTGTTGCTGTCTGGCACGAGCTCTCGGTGCACGGTCTGGATGTGGTTCTGGAGTTCGCTTTCGGACTCAAACTTGACATTGCAGCTGGAACAGCGCGTCTTCAGTCCCCCCGCCTTGCCTTTGCCCTCGATGGTACTCAGATTCTCATTCTGGCCCAAGCCCGGCCGGCTGGAGCCGGGCGGGAGGCCGATGCCCGGGCTGCCGCTCTTACTGAGACTCACGCAGCCGGCGCACAGGCCGTAGGGCAGCCCGTTGATGTCAAGTTTCACCAGATCTTGCTTGGAACGGAACTCTTTGAGGCACGACGCGCACTTGTACAGTTTCTGAATGTGCTGGCTGCGCCCGGTGGCCTGCACGGACGACCCGTTCCCTGTCTTTTGCATGTGGAAGGTCCCGTGGATTTTGAGTTCCAAGGTGGAGGTCACAGTCTGCATGCACACCACGCAGCGAAATCCCGTCAGGGAGTTCCTCAAGTCCGGGTGCATTTGGCAGTGCTCCAAGAACTCCTCTTCGCTCTGCAGGGGCATCTTGCAGATCCGGCAGTTCCCCGTATCAAGGCTCTTGCTATGCGTGACCTTGTGTTCGGTAAGGGTTAAGAGGGAGGGGAACCGCTCGCCGCAGATGGGGCACATGTAGTGTTTGACGGGGCCTAGGTGGGTCTGCATGTGCTCGCGGAGCCCGTTTTCGGAGAAGAAGGTTCGAGAGCACACGTTGCACTTGTAATTCCCTTTGATGAGCTCGGCTTTCTTTTTCACGATGGCGCTTTCCCCGGGTCGGATGTTGTGGTCCCGGAGCTGATGATTCTGCAGCAGGGTTTCCATCGTGTAGGCGGCCCCACAGATGTCACAGCCGTACATAGGCTCCGAGCTGTCCACGTCCTCTTCGCTGCCGTCGTGGCTGTTGTGGGACTCCTGGCTGTTGGTCAGCAGGGTCTGCAGCTCCACCTCCTCCTTCTGCACTTGCTCCGAGGAGGCTCCGTTGGTGCCGCAGTTGGGGGTCTTGGTTTCGAACACGCAGTGCTTCTCCCGCAAGTGCTTCTCCAGCAGGATGATGGCGTGGAAGGCCTTGCTGCAGAACTTGCAGTTGTACTTCTTGCTGTGCGTGGTGATGTGGCACTGGAGCTCCACCTCGGTGCCGAAGGACTCGCCGCAGAAGATGCACTTGTGCGCCTTGCCCTGGTTCTCCAGGTGGTTGTGCCTCACGTGCAGCTGCAGGTCCGTCTCGTTGCGGAAGTCCCAGTTGCAGGACGTGCAGCGGTACACCTTCTTCTCGTTGCTGTGCTTCACGGCCAGGTGCAGCTGGATGGAGACCTTCGAGTCGAAGACCTCCTGGCAGAGCGTGCAGCGGAAAAAGACGAAGGTGTGCATGTCCAGCAGGTGCTTCTGCAGGTCATCCACCGACGTGAACTGCTTGTCGCAGCTCTCACAGATGTAGTAGGTTGAGGTGATCATGAAGTGGATGGTGACGTGCTTCAGCAAGGACTCCTGGTTGGGGAACTCCTTGTTGCACTGAGGGCAGGTGAGCTTGGGCAGCACGGTGTCCAGGTGAGTCTTGAGGTGAGTCTGAAAGCCGTCCAGGGACGTGTATTTAGCACCACACTGATTACAGATATATTCCCCCGCGGGACGGGCGGGAGCGCCCCCTACTGCCTGCATCATCTTAAGAGATGTCTGCTCTATGGCCACAGGGGACAGCGGGCTGAGGGCCCTGGGTTTCTTCCCATTGTGGACATAGTTCAGGGCCAAGGGGATGTTCTTGTGATTCTCCTTAATGTGCTTGTTCAGTTTGAGAACACTGTTGAATATTGGTGAGTTCGTGCAATAGGAACAGGAGTAGACTTCGACGACAGGATCTTTTGGGGTGCCAAGCACTGGAGACCCAAATCGGGAGCCACTGAGGTCACAGTGGACCTGCCTTATATGCTCTTCGAGGGAAGAGTCAGTGAGAAACCCCATGTAACAATGGGGACAAAAGAATGCATTGCTATCCTTAGCCGCGGGGTTGGCAAATCCGTGAGAGCATCGGATGTGCTCCTGGAGGGTGTTGAGGTCATTGACGACTTCGGAACAGAAGTTGCACTGGTAAACAATGGCGGGCATGGCCGAAACAATCAGGCCCGGGTCCTGAGCTTCGTGCACTTGTTTAAGATGTTCATTTAGGTTATAAAGCGAGGGCAAGACCTCCAAGCAATACTGACAAATATGGGCCTGTTCGGGCTTATCTAGATGCATAGTTTTCAAATGAATCTGCAGAACGGCGAGACTAGAAAATAATTGCTTGTTGCAGTAAATACAGCTGTACGTGACCTTGGCTTGTTTGCTCGAGGGGCCGGTCATGTCCGAGGTTTGCTGCGCCGCCCGCTTCCTCCCTCGGCTCTTTGGGAGTGGGGGCGCGGCCTCCACCATGGTCGAGCTGTCCACCGAGAGGTTGGAATCTGGGGTCGTGCTGGACACCGACGTGTAGCCCACTGTCACCAGAGACGGGCTGTTGCTGTGATTACAGGACTCCGGTTGCTGGTGGCTATCCATGTGGCTGTAGAGCTCCTCGACGGTGTGGAAGCTCTCGGAGCAGATGGTGCACGAGTTCTTCTTCTCGCCCCCGTGCGCCTGCTCCATGTGGTTCATGAGGGACGTCTCCTCCACAAAGAGCTCGTGGCAGTACACACACTGGAGGGCCGCTCGGTCCTCCTCGTTGGGGGAGCACTCGGGGTGGCACTCTGCAATGTGCTTCTGGAGGTCTTCTGGGAAGTCAAAGCCTTCCTCACACTGACTGCATTTCTGAGTGTCCTTCATCTTCCAGTCCTCCATCCTGGAGCCAGACTGGGAGCCGTCCTTGTTCCTCTCATGCACTTGCATGTGTCCGTGTAGCGAGCTAGAGGACAGGAACCCACGGCGGCAAATGGCACATTTATATGGCTTGTTGGACGTGTGAGTCTTCAAGTGGATCTTCAAGTGATCGCTCCGAGAGAAGGCGGCGTCGCATTCGCTGCAGTGGTACTTCTTGTCCCCCGTGTGCAGTTTTATATGGCGGTCCCGGCTCCGCTTGTGTTTGAACAGGCGACTGCAGTAGGTGCATTTGAAAGGCAGCTTGTCGCTGTGACTCTGCTCATGGTGCTTTAGGTAGCTGAGGCGGCTAAAGGACTTGTCACAGAACTGACACGGGTAGGGCAATCCGGGGCCACCTTCTTCCTCTCCGAAATCGCAACCTTCGCCATGGCTCGGGGAAGTCTGGTCCTTGCTGGAAGGTGAGGACGCTGGCCATGAGCACGTGGGATCGTCTTCAACATCCACCCCATCTGCAACGAGAGGCAATGGGTGATTTTCACGCACAGGTCGGGAATTCCAGAGCTAGTCTATTATACCGTCTCAACAAAATACAAATACTTTGGCCATCTTGAACCATTCAGGGTTAAAAAAAAAAAAAAAATGGAGAGAACATTTGAGTGAAACGTTTTCAAATCTCAGCCTAAAGCTTTTATTCTACGTTTACTTTTTACTGGACTGTAAGTTATAAAAGCATATTAAATAGTTCTATGTCTAAATTACCCTTTTATTACTTTTTATCATTTTTCCTTAGAAGCAAAGCATATATTACACATTGACAATTTTATTAAAAATCCGGATTTTAATATATTTAATGTTTCTTTTGAATTTATTCTAAAATGATTTGCATATTACATGGGTGTCTGAAGAACCAAATAAAAAGAGGAAATATTATAGGAATGATTGAAAATTAATGCAGTCAACCCAGATGTCTAATATTTAATAAAAAAAATCCCCTCTGCTTTTTGCTTGTTTTTTTTTTTTTTTTTATAAAGTGGCAATCCTGAAGACCAAAAAATCTTTTATGGGGTTCTTATTGATACAGACCTTATTGCTTTCAGCAAAAAAATATTAAAAAGTAAGCACATGAAAGAAGACAGAAAACACAATCATAATTATGTCCTGTGTAATGAAAGACAGCCAGCACCTCTTCAATAACTGCAAGAGTCGAACACCATAGGCCACAAAATGGATTATTAAATGTTAGGAGGTATTGCAAGATATTACATGTAACTAGGATCAGCTAGGATCAAGAAAAAAAATGAGAGTTTCACAAGAGCCAGATTTTAATAGTGTATTTTGTTTGGAAAGTTCAAGAGGTGGCCCACCATTTCTTCCTTTTGTAAAAAGCTTCAGCGGCCTGAACTTCCTTAGCTAAACAGGACCCGCACTTTGAGGTGAGCAGAGACAAAGCAACTTGTGAAAGGCTGGAAACAGGAAAAGTGATAAATGATTATGGTAAATGCCGAAAGATTTATGAGTAACAAAGAGAAGACAAACAAGACTTGCAAGCCAGATACAAACTTCACACGTTTCACATAAAGAAACCCTACCTTATATTTATATTAGCTGTTGTTGTTTTTGTAGAAACCATGTGCTTTTATTTCTGCTGCTTGTCTAACATCCAAGTGGAAATAACGCCTTCTTCAAATACATTGTGAAGGCCCCGTTTTACTGTCCATAACCCAACATCTCACTCAAAATCAGAAGAAAAAAAAAAAAAACTGTGAAATGTGTTCACTATCCGAATGGGTAGTATTTTTCAGATATAGAAGGGTGAATACCATGAATGGGAGCTGGGGGAGGGTGTGTGTCTGTCTCTCAGAAATATGGTTTATTTAGAATATTATTACAACACACTACTAGTAGTCCATGAGAATTGGATTGAGAAAAGTTTTTAAATTCTTTAGCCCTGAAGTTCTCTTGCAAGCTCCACGCTGAACATAAAATCAACAACTGGCAAGTATTATGAAACAAATTCCACGTCTGCTTTCTTTAAGGTAACAAGATTTTACTAGATTGTCAGCCCCTTCCTTATCCACAGGAAACAGATGAGGGTCATTCCTTTCCTGCATCTAGAAACTGATGACAAGACCATCTCAGTATCAGTGCCAGATGGCAGGCCTCTCACCCTGAGAAAACAACCAAACGCCATGCCTGGACCCATGCCCACCTCACCAAGACTCCTCTGTGCAAGTTCAAAACCCTGTGATTTTGTATGCTCATTTTTATGACACTGCAAGCCACCATGCTTCCAGCCCAAGAAAGGGTTTGCTAGTACCAGCTATGATTGATACGGAATGTCTATGTGCACAGAACATATACAGATAAACTCACTTAATACCCAATACGCATTTAAGATGATTTTTCAAAAGCGAAACAAGAAAAAAAAAAAATCACCACCAGCAAAGACAACCGAATGTTGCCCTAGTTCTTTATAAACCTGGTTATCTTAGAAATAACCCAAAATTTCTAGTATTTCATCTAACTGAAAAAAAAATCAAATTTGTTCAGCATTCTAGGTACACACTTAACCTGTTTCATATTCAGCATTTACATTTAAATCTTGTTGCTTCATTTTAAAATATTTTTTAAACACAGCATCTCATGTGCACATTTTGGGGAACAGCGGATCAGAATGTGCCATGCTGCTAGCCTACTAAGAAATGCACTATGGAGATGAACATTTAGCGAGTGAATTTGTCCTTAAATTGTAAAGTATGTCTGGACATGACATGTTAGTGTGTATATGTGTGTGTGTGTGTGTGTGTGTGTGTGTGTGTGTGTGTGTGTATAGAGCAATAGACCCTTATCAAAAAGTTGTAATACCAGATACTATGTTTAAATCAGGTTCTTTCTTGTCTGGAGTCCATATCTGACTATACCCATTACATAACTGTTCTCTTGTCAGCTTGTAAATTTCAGTAACATGTCAAGTGAACTGAAGGTTAGGATCAAGTTTTTCACAGGGCTTCAAGAGACCTCGAAACCTTATCTTCCACACTCTTGCCCTTATCATTTGTCATTGTAACAGAAGTACCCAGAAGTCACCTCTAAAATTAGTAAGGTTTAGGAGCAGGAGATAAAATGGACTGAGCAGAGGGGAAAAGTTTCAATGAGGATTGTTACTTTTTGAAAAAGTAAAAATAAAAACAAGAAACCTTCTCTGAGAGGCTGATTTCTGCTTTAAAATCATTTAAAATCATTTGCTCATATTATAAAGGGATGTCCTCTCCCAGGAACACAAGACAAACTCACTAACAAATTCTCTGAGGGCATGATTTGTGAGCTGAGGGTATCAGGCCTTCCTAAGACTCGATGCTGGATTGTGTTGGCTCTGAGCTCTACCTAACTTCAAAAGTTATCTAGAGAACCAGAGTCTACGGAGGAAGCGACCCTAGATCAAACCTCTGTCTTGCCCACCAAGGCTCAGGAAGTATCGCAAAAGAGGGGATAGAAAGATTGTGAGGGCCTCAGGGGAGTGGGAAGAGCCTGAGACGCCATGTTTACCCCATCCCTGCAGAGACTGACAGAGGCCTCCTGGTCCCCAGATACCAAGAACCCCACGGAAGACCTACAACAGAACTGGGGTGGGGGATGGAGGGGGTCTATGTTTACAACCATTTTTTTTTAGACAAAAAATCAATAAATTAAAAAAAAAAAGTTACCCAGCCCCATTAACTTAAACTTTCTGCCAGCCACAACACAAATCATGCTCACAATGCGAATCCAGATTTAAACAAATTTCAATTTATTTTTGAAACATGGAACAAGCGAAGGTGGACTCTTTCAACTCCGGATTCTGGATGAACTTTTCCCCTTCAGCACTTACTAAGTGCTACTTAGGACAACTGTCTTTCTGTGTTACGGAAACTCCTTTTTGCATTTCACTGTGAGGTACTTAATATGCCCATTGTACACTTTAACTTTGGGGGATCAGTCACTTCACACTCACTGTTAGTGAGAGCTGGTAGTGACCTTACGGTTGAAGAAAATTAAATTTTTTCTGGAAATCAGTTTTGTGGCCTCAAAGTCTATTTAAAGATGCAAATGTGGGTGCGTAGTTAGGGCAGATGTTTTTCTACAGCAACTGTACTTGCTGAGTTTCACCATTTCCATAAAGCACATTAAAACAAGTGTGTGAACACTCCGAGATGAAAGTCGCCAACACTCCTGAGACTCTTGGTGGAAAGTAGAGCCGCCTGACTTTTCTCCAGGCAGACAGGAATGCCCATGATTCAGCAGCCTGAGTAAATAAAAGAGGTCCTTATTTCCTAATTTTGCTGGCTGGCCACACTGCAGAGGCCTCTGTGCTGTTGCCAAAGGGAATGCAGGACTGGAGCTACACCCAGCCGCTGAAGGCCTGTCTTTGTTACCCGGCCAGGCTTCCCCGTCCATCTTCTGGCATGGAAACGGCCATATCCTGCAAGGAAGACCTCCGTCCCAGGCTCCGTGGCTCTCCAGCCTGCCTGAAAGGTTGGAACAACAGATTTTTGCCTGGTCTGTGTTGTAGGGGGACAGCTGGAAAATCAGTTAGCAGCAGAGCAACACCTGTTCTGTCATATTTATGGGCGAAAGTGCTCACTAACAGAAAAGTGAAGTCATACGCTGAGGTCTTCCATAGCAAAAAAAAAAGGGACCAGAGCACAAAGTGCCTTTGTGACATGAGCCCCTCGTGCACCAGTGTTGGGGCACCAAGCAAAGCTGGGTGGAATTTTATCCCGGCTGCTACAGTGGGACCCATAAGCACATTTGGCAGGGCCACCTAGCCATCCAAAGAAACAGGATATTCTCAGAAAGCTTATAGCCTGTCACTGCGGAAGAGAAATACCAAGGGTCTCAGCCACTCTCTGGCTTCCAAGTGTGAAGAAAGCAACCAGAAAGAAAAAAAATATGAGTTGCAAAGAAGGAGGAAATGGATGTGTGCGACATGGTGAAGGGTATGGCCCATTCTTGGTCTACACCATTTAAGCAGGCCCTGGTGTGAGGCCTACACTTTTGAAACTCGGGCCCAGGAATTTCAGAGTGGACTCCAATATCATGGGCAATGTGCAGTTAAGGAGAGAGAGTAAAGTCGCAGAGTGAACTGAATAACCCTCAGAGTTAGCACTATTATCAGAGGCTGCAAGACAGCTCTGTCAGTACAGTGCTTGCTTGGCCAGCATGAGAAACTGAATTTGATTCCCAGAAGCCCACATACGCAACCTGGAGTGGAGGCATGGGTGTGAGCTCCCAGTGCTAGGAGGTGGAGACGGGAGGGTCCCTGGGGCACACTGGCCAGCAAGTCTAGCTTAATTAAGCAAGTTCCAGACCAGTGAGATTGTGTCTCAAAGCAAATAAATAAATAAAAATAAAAAAGGTGGACGAAGCTAGGCATGATAGTGCACACCTTTAATCCCAGCACTCGGGAGGTAGGGGTAGGAGGATCGCTGTGAGTTCAAGGCCAGCCTGAGAATACATAGTGAATTCCAGGTCAGCCTGGGGTAGAGTGAGACCCTACCTCGAGAAAATCAAATGAAAAGAGAAAAGAAAGGTGGACACCATTCCTGAGGATGATGCCCAAGTTTGTCCTCTATCCTCCACATACACATGGGAACATCGACACACATCCTGCATATGCACCCACATAAAAACACACGTGCATGCACACACACACACACACACACACACACATATGAAAAAAATGAAAGGAAAGAAATTATGAGCCTCTTGGCACTTACAGCAACTTATGAGACATCTAGTTATCCCCAGGGCCAAGTGGATGACAGACTGGCTTCTGACACCAGTCTGTGACCTGAGTTCCTCCACCGTACCGACAGAGGACTCCCTTAATGGCTCCTTAGGAACTCAGTCTCATGTGTATGCAAGTGCCACGCAGCAAGGTTTCCTTAACAGCACTTACATTAGCAGCTACTTTTCTTTTAAAAACATACTTTTATTTATTTACGAGGCAGATAGGTAGAGAGGCAGATAGAGAGAGAGAACGGGCGCGCCAGGGGATCCAGCCACTGCAACCGAACTCCAGACGCATGCGCCCCCTTGTGCGTCTGGCTAGCGTGGGTCCTGGGGAATTGAACCTGGGTCCTTTGGCTTTGCAGGCAAGTGCCTTAACCACTAAGCCATCTCTCCAGCCCAGCAGCTAATTTTCAAGGGAGGAAAAGATGCCTCAAGTCCTGACAGGTGTGGCCCGTCTGTTTGCAGAGGCGTCATGACTCAAGAAGAACAGAAAGTCTACAGCCTGGAGTTTTATTTCTCGCTTCTTCGTGGACTTAGAGAGTGACCTGGCCAAGCCATTTAATCTGCCCCTACCTAGGTATTTCACCTGCGATATGAAGATAATAATTCTTGCTACCTGCCCTCTGGGGTGTTACAAAGATTCGTGAATGCCTCTCGGACACCTTATCATTGCTGGAAGAAACGCTCCACATGTAAAGAAAGACATTTAGAAGGCTTGCATGCATTTGCTTCTCTGGCACGTTACCATGCACACGGTATTCACACATCCTAACGTTCTCTTTCCTTCAATGGAGTACATGGAATATGAGTATTAAAGAGTAGCCCCGTGGAAATCCACAGCACCTGAAGCACTCACAGTACTATACACAGCCAGCAAGAAAATCGAATGCGAATAGTTGGT
Organism: Dipus sagitta; assembly: GCA_036346955.1. Taxonomy (NCBI): domain Eukaryota; kingdom Metazoa; phylum Chordata; class Mammalia; order Rodentia; family Dipodidae; genus Dipus; species Dipus sagitta. The sequence continues at coordinate 36,596,388 of CM070785.1, read as the reverse complement.
GAGATCTGAAAATTAATGGACCATAAATCTATGCTGAATATGTTCCAAGTATTAAATTATCATACCTAGGATATAATTTGGGGGTCTTTACAGACAGGGATCCTTGGGACAACTATGTTACTATGTAATTCTGAAGCCAAGTATATAATTTTGAAATTACCTCTCTTCCCTTTAAAACATGAGCAATACAGTCAGGGCATTATTTACCATCATAATAAGTTGAGTTGATAGATTATTTTTGCATGCGTCAAGCCATAGGTTAAAACACGAGACCAAAACAAACTTCCAGGCTTATTTGGCTTTCCTTATTTGACTCTTTATTTGGGTCAGCAGGCTATTGGAACAGTCCTGAACTTTCTAACTGAGTAGAATTCACAGTACTTTGATTTTTTTTTTTTCATTCATTAGCTATGAGAATTACTTTAACACAAGCCCAGAACCCTGAGGGAAATGTACAGGTGAACTCAAATGCCGAGAGAAAAACAAAGCAAAACAAAAACAGTATTTTAAAATGTGGGTTCAACAGATGCAAATGACAAGGGGACTTCTTCTGTAACTTCAATGCATGCCACCGTGGTAAATGATTTTACATCATCATATTTAAATCCATCAAGGCAAATTATGCAATGCATTTTACAGCAACGATTTAAATTGCTAAAGGATGAGGTCATGCTGAATAAATTATTATGCATTCTTGCACAATTGCGCCGCTTCATTCTCCGTCAGAATGTCAACAGTTCGAGAAAATCAGCAACTTTAATAATATCCAACTTCTGTGCATGTGTTGTGTTTTTTTTTTTTTTTTTTTTTTTTTTTTTTTTGCTTTGTCTCTCTTTTAAATCAATGCCTCCACATTAGATTTGTTCCTATGCCATATAGCTTATTTAACTACTTGAAAATGAATACTCTTTACTGGGTGTTCAAAAGAGAAATGTGAACTTCAGAATTATTTATTATCCACAGATGCTTTCAAATTCTGTAATATTCCAAATGGTTCTGGAAGGACCAATTAAATGCATTAACAGTTAGGTTATGGGGAAGAAAGGGGGTGGCCACCTATTAATGACAGCAGCTGTGGGGAGTGGGAATTGGTGGTGCACAGTTTTTTAACATAGCCTTAAGATGGATTCCAGATATCAGGGCAATTTTTTTTTTAATACTCCATAATGAAAACAGAAGTGGTTTTATTTTGTTTTGTTTTGTTTGTTCATTTGCCTCCTCCCAACCCTTTAACACCTAGAAAGCCCCAAGCTAGAGATAAGATTTGCTCTCCTTGGGTGATCCTGGGGTTCACGTCCATGTTGCCTTGAACAGGCACACTCACGCTGCGTGTGCAGGACGATAAATGTTTTGTTTGCTGTTGCTTAAAGTTCACTGGAACAGACGGCGCTTGATGAATTCCATCCCTCTGCAGCCAAACTAAACAGAAAACAGTGCATTCTTGAGCAGTTCGCACTTAAACTCCACCTCTCAACCCAGAGGAAAAAGAGGACACTAAACCAGTGCAAGAACGGTCATCGTCTCTCTCACGGAAACCCAGACGCTGGGTTGCTGGGGCCACACAGAAGGAAAAGTAGTTTCCAATTATGTGCGTTGGCGGAGGGGAGGGTGAGAACTTGTTTGACGTTTCCTATCTTTTGGCTCATTTAAAAAAAAAGGGGGGGGGTGCAGGAGAGATGGCGCTTGCTTGTGAAGCCTAAGGATCCTGGTTCAAGGTTTGATTCCCCAGTATCCACGTAAGCCAGATGCACAATGTAGCGCATGCATCTGGAGTTCATTTTGCAGTGGCCGAAGGCCCTGGTGCGCCCATTCTCTCTGTCTGTCTGCCTCTTTCTCTCCCTGTCTGTCGCTCTCAAATAAATATAAATAAACAAAAATAAATAAATAAATAAATAAACTTAAAAAAAAACTATGTCACTAATGGTCAGCAACAACTTCACAAACTTTGATGATAGGTAGCCGTGTTTTATGCAACTGGTTACTGTGTTGTAGTTGATATCATTCCTTAAGTTGTTTTTACATGTTTCTTTTTCCTTTCATAATGACAGAATGACAGACATTGCTCAAGAAGCTCTCCCCAGCCTCAATTCCTTTCCCTCTACTCTTTTAAGCTAGAAGCATGTATGAGTTATGAAATATTGAAGCGTGTAACAGATGAGTATGTTCATTCATTTATGTAACATTTATTAGACACCTTCTATGCATGTATTTAGGGTGGATACGAAATGCTAATACTTAAAAAAAAATGATTTCCTTGTCTACGTCAGACACGTTTCAGCCTGCCTCATAACTAGTATTTTTTGAATCAAATGTGACAATGTATAAAGAGCTTTCAGAATTACCAAGATACTAAAATTTATTAAATTAATACTATTAGGAAACCAATGTTACTTTTAAGTTACCGATAAAGGCGACAAGAGCAGAAAGAATTAAAAATCAACTATAAGGGCTGGAGGGATGGTTTTGTGGTTAAGGCGTTTGCCTGCAAAGCCAAAGGACCCAGGTTCAAATCCCCAGGACCCACATTAGCAGCCAGATGCAAAAGGGCACGCACACGTCTGGAGTTTGTTTGCAGTGGCTGGAAGCTCTGGCACATCCATATTCTCTCTCTCTCTCCCCCGCCCCTCTTTCTCGGTCAAATAAATAAATAAATAAAATATTTTTTGAGTTCAAGGCCACCCTGAGACTACATAGTGAATTCCAGGTCAGCCTGAGCTAGATGAAACCCTACCTTGAAAAATATATATTTGGTCATATATATGTGTGTGTGTGTGTGTGTGTGTGTGTGTGTGTGTGTGTATGTCAACTATAATTTACTTGTTGTTTTTTCTCATGAAGAGGCTCTAATCACTTTAAATCCTGAAATGACTGAGTGATTTAAACTTAAAAACAAAACAAAACGAATCTTCCGAATGATCCTGATAGATTTCTTGAAAAGCAGTGTGCGAGTAGCTCAGTCCTCAGTAGTCACGCACACTGGCAAGCTGGAGATTAACTCAATCCCGAAGTCAAGCCCCACAACTTGCATGGCCTGGCTCAAAGTCTACTGGCCACATGCCAGTGGAACACCACACTATAACTCACCATTTTACTATGTAGAAATTCCTCGAGGCAAAATCTGCTTTGCTTCAAAACCCCTTGCACTCATGCTTATGGTAGTCTACTGAGCTGCACAGCCACGGCTCTAAGCTTCTCAGGACCACCACGCCCATCACTAGTGAGTCTTAACTCGAGCCCGGCTCTAGGAAAACCTGAGGTAAAGAGGATTCTTCCACGGAGCAAAACAAGTTTGAAAAGGGTTCCTTTGTGACGATGGGTCTCAGATGGTGCACTCCACCAAGTGAACAGTTTCTTACACATCTGCTATAAACCAACAGGGTTTCCTACCAAAAAAAAAAAAAAAAAAATCCATTTTTTATTTCCAAGTGGCCAGTGTAACGATATTTTGTCATGTTCAACTGTACATACTAAGTGTTGTCCCAACATGTCAGCTTAGGTCCAAGGCTAGAAACCTTGGTCACAAGTCCTTAGAAGAGTCCTGAAAGATGACCAGTGGAGCTGAATTATACCTGCATGTTATCCACGGCAGCAGTAAAACCAACTTGAATTTTTGGCAGATGAAAAAGGCCACACGGCATACTTCACTGAAAACAGGACCACTAGAGAATACAAAAGTGTTGAAAGGCTAAAATTTAATTAATGAACAATTAGCACCCCCTGTGGGTTCATTGTGCAGTAAAGTGATAAATAGGGTGTGTTAATGTAGAAAAAGCTGTTACCAAGATGGGGGGTGGGTGGGGGCCATTGTTACAATGATCCATTTACTCCTGGAATAAAACTGACCTGTGAGTTCCTGCTTTTGACGTTTCGTGTGTCTAGCGTATGATAGGAACTCTTGGGGTCTGTGGCAAAGGATCGGTTTTAATTGTGTGCAGGCACAAACTGACAGATCACACTGTTGTCAGTCTGGGGAGAACACCAGGCAGATACGACACTGGAGGGTACACGCAGCCAGGCACTCCAAGCATTCTGTGCTGACCACCCCTCACTTTCCTGCATTTTGGGGGGGGGGAGATCTTTGCAACTGTAGTATGAACAGTTGATGCAAGAGATACTGCTGGTGAAGCTTTGCGTGAGAGCAGGGGTCTGCAGTAGAGACCTTTCTCCAGCCTCCTCACCAAGCAGAACTGTGAGAACGTGCCAAGAGAAATCACTTGTGCACACAAACACTTATAGTCTAGGACTATACGGAATGGAGAGATAAAATCCCAAGTATCTCAAGCGATATAAAGAGCTTCTTCATTGCAACACAGGCATTCGTAAAAGGACCGCGCAAACTACCAAGAACAAACCAGCTTTGTCAAAACAACTCGAGTGAAGATGTGACGGAAACATGACCACCCCGATCATACCACAGTGAATAATTTCATACACAGCAATTGTTTATCTAATTAGGCAAAGTATGGAAGAGGCCATTCTGAAAATAAAGCTGATAATCAATTTATTCAAGTAATGGGCAATTCTTTCCAAATAGTTTTTTTTTTGTTGTTGTTAATTTTTTTTTCTTGCCTAGAACCAGTACCTTTTCTAAACTAGCTCACGCTATCCTTTTAAAATGAAAAAAAAAAATTTTTTTTGGTCTTGTTTTTTCAGGTAGGGCCTTACTCTAACTCAGGCTGACCTGGAATTCACTATGTAGTCTCAGGCTGGCTTCTAACTCACAGTGATCCTCTTACCTCTTCCTCTCAAGTGCTGGGATTAAAGGCGTGCACCACCTCGCCCAGCATTCTATCCTTTTTAAATGTTTGTAGCATTTCTGGTGATTCATTTATGGGGACCGATACCAGTAAAAATTGTGCAGCCCTGTGTGTGCATACATGAGTACGTTTATGTGGAGCTCACAAAATGTTTAGAAAAGACTAGAACATCCAGGTCTAAACTCTTTTTCAGGAATTTCAGGCATTTTTCATTACAAAACTGTTAATTACAGCAATTTGCCTTGTAATATAAATAACATATCATATCCTAATGAAAAACTTAGTGAAGGCATTGTGATTTTTACTGATTATGTATATATATACATATGTAATAATTTATACACAGTCATCTTGTATATATAATTATGTATGTCATTTATTCAAATATCTAATCATTTTAAAAGCTATACATGTATGTATATACATATATACATACCTATATATGTATGCATATATATATATGTAAATGCCTTGCCAAATATCCCAATACAGTTGACAATCAGACCTCAAAAACCTCATGATTCCTCTATATAATAGAACTTTATTTTGCCCAAATCTAAGATAATTTAAAATAAGTCAACATGTAAGAAAAGATGTCATGCCAGCGTGGACATAGCACCAAGACAGGAAATTAAGCTGGCTGTATTCAGGCAAGAGTTTAAAGAACCCATCTGTACTAGTCCCCTGATGGTGTGCAGACACCTAGCCCTCTAGCACCCGACACATGATAGCAGCAGCATGTAAGCGCCCCTGAAATGTGAAGGTGTTAAGAGTGACTTAGATAAAAGAAAATCAAGTCCTACTCAGATGATAAGAATGTTGAGCCGGGCGTGGTGGCGCACGCCTTTAATCCCAGCACTCGGGAGGCAGAGGTAGGAGGATCGCCATGAGTTCAAGGTTACCTGAGAATACATAGTGAATTCCAGGTTAGCCTGGACTAGAGTGAGACTCTACCTCGAAAAAACAAAAAAAAAAAAAAAAAAAAAAAAAAAGAATGCTGCTATTGGGCTGAAGAGATGGCTTAATGGTTAAGGCACTTGCCTGCAAAAGCCGAAGGACCCAGGTTCAATAACCCAGGACCCATGTAAGCGAGATGCACAAGATGGGGTATGTGCCTGAGGTTTGTTTGCAGGGGCCAGACTCCCTGGCATGCCCATTCTCTCTCTCTCTCTTTCTTTCTCAAATAAATAAATAAAAATTAAGTATTAAAAAAAAAAAGAACACTGCTATTATCCATGTGAGGTCCACTCATTCTGGTCATTTCCACTGCCCATGTTTCCGGCTTTGTAAAAGGGGATGTGGATAATATTATGCATTTACATATGTGGAAGATTTCTTGTGATGACCTCATCCAAAGCAAGTCTGTCATACCCAGCTTTCAGGCAGGGATCCTGACTCCAGGCGTCCTAGACCAAAGAGTTGCTTTCCGAATCTTGACAAAGCCTCCTTCAACCAGAGCTATATTCTTTCTTCTTATAGTAACCTGGCATTTGACATAAGCTGTGCCTCTTACCTGGTCTCAGTTGAGGGATCAAAGGAAAGAAATGTGTGAATCTGACTACAGCCTACACAGAGCTAAGAAGGATGAAGCCTTGGGCTGGAGAGATGGCTTAGCGGTTAAGCGCTTGCCTGTGAAGCCTAAGGACCCCGGTTCAAGGCTCGATTCTCCAGGACCCATGTTAGCCAGATGCACAAGGGGGGGGGGGGCACGCGTCTGGAGTTTGTTAGGTTCCTAGGCAGCTCAGTGCGCATGTACAGATGAGCCAACAGGTCAACAAGGATGAACAGCATGGCATAATCTTGCACCAAGAAGATCAGATGGGAAGTGTTTTCACCAAAACCTAAACTAAATCCCAGTCTAGACATGCCGCACGTCTCCCTGACTCAAACAACAACGGCAACCAAAAAAAAAATAACTCAAATGCTGAGTCATCTGGTTTTTATGGTCGAACGAATACTTAGGATGGAATTTAGCAGTGTTCACTCTTTGAAAAAAAAATCATTGTCATAGCTAATTCATGCTAACTGACATGTGTTCATACATAAATACAAAAAAAAATTGTAATCAATGAACAAGTCTATAATGCACTGTCAACAGGTCATAAAAGGCCACAGTGACCAGCTTCTTAATTTACTTTTGCCTCTAATAAGGGGCTAGAAAATCCTAGGTGCACATGCGCACAAACCTCTGGTTCTCTGTGATAGTAGTTGACTCCCCACCCCCCTCTCTCCTACCCTCACCTCTGAAGAGGGGCGCTGGATCGGATACCGACAAGAAAACGCAGAAGGAAACGCAGAGTGAAGCTGGTGTGTGGTCGCCCTCATCTCCTCCGGGCTCTTGTCTCTGGGGACGCATTCCCTGACAGTCATCCCAATGCAGTGCAAGGACTATCCTCACCAATTCCTCACGGTCTCCTTCCTCAAATATTACTGCAGCTACCTATGGCTCAGCATAGCAAAACCAAACACCTACGTCCTGCTGCCGACAGTGGGCCCGGATGCATTTCACGGTGTATAATTCAATCCCATGCCGTGCACCCTGTACCCATGCAAGCCTGATAAAAATGCAGACCCCTGGCAGCGGGCCACGCTCTACTGCGCCTTCTACATTTTTGCTGCTCTGTACAGGGGCTGTGTTCATGGAAGTCTTTCTCTGTCTTGTTTTTTTGTTTTTTTTTTTTGTTATTTTTATTTATTTATTTTGAGAGCAACAGACAGAAAGAGGCAGATAGAGAGAGGGAGAGAGAATGGGTGCGCCAGGGCCTCCAGCCACTGCAAACGAACTCCAGACGCGTGCGCCCCCTTGTGCATCTGGCTAACGTGGGTCCTGGGGAGTCGAGCCTCGAACCAGGGTCCTTAGGCTTCACAGGCAAGCGCTTAACCGCTAAGCCATCTCTCCAGCCCTCTGTGTCTTGTTGATACGTCAAGCTGAACTCCAGCTATCCCGGAAGCAGCTTTTACATCGTGACATTGACATCGCTGTCACCCATCCTGCCACAGTCGCCTCCTACTTTGTGTAGGAGTCCGTGGTTCAAGTCTCTTTAGTGTACAGTTCAACTAGCTCGGTGAAGATACTTCCCCTCTGGAGGAGGGTTGTGAATGAATGCAGATATATAGAAAAAGACAGTAACCATTTAGAAGACATAAATTGACAAGTACCAAGCCGGGCGTGGTGGCGCATGCCTTTAATCCCAGCACTCGGGAGGCAGAGGTAGGAGGATCGCCGTGAGTTCGAGGCCACCCTGAGACTCCATAGTGAATTCCAGGTCAGCCTGGGCTAGAGTGAGACCCTACCTCGAAAAACCAAAAAAAAAAAAAAAAATTGACAAGTACCCAAAGGCCAGGTGGTAAGACATGATTAGGATATGTAATTTTGGTTTCTGGGGGTCGGTGTATATGTGCGTGCATATATGGTAAGTGTGTAATGTAGGGTCCACCCATGCTATAGTTCACATGTGGAAGAGGACAGTCTCTGAGTGCGTCAGTCCCCACCTTCCACCTTCTTTGAGACTGGGTAGCTTTTGTGGATTTGTGCCGCTGCAAACACCAGTCTAGGCAGCCTATGAGCTTCAGGATTCTCCGCATTCCCATAGGCATGTTGGGATTACAGACATGTGCTACTTGCATCCAGCTTTACATGGGTTCTGGGGATTCAAACTGCGGTCGTTGGGCTTACACAGCAATCACTTTTAACCACTGAGCCAAATTCCCCAGCCTGGTATCCATAATTCTGGGTAAACAGTATGAAGCACCATGAGTCTTGCTTAAAGAAAGGGATCTGCTTTGAGAAATGCCTCCTTAGAAAATTCCATGTAGTTCTGGAAACATCAGAGGAACCAAGATGGTGTAACCCACGACAGACACACCGAAACTAGATGGCACTGGATGCCATCTCGCCGTGAGTGATCGCGGGTCACGTGGCTGCCTGTGGAGGTCAGTCCCGTGAATTCTGATGGATGACGACTTTTCAGCTGCATCGGCCGACTGGGAAGTATTAATACAGCGTCTGTCCGGAGCAGCTCACTCTGTTAACCACATCAACATGGAGGCTTGTCCCAAAACTAAATACAAAGCAAGTGACCATGTGGAGGAGGAAGCAAGGAAGGAGGAAGGGAGCTTGTTACCATCAACAATACTTTCTTCTTCCATCAGATAGAGCTGTTAGCACAGCTGATTACATGGCCCAAGTTTGGACCTCTCTAGAAATTACAGATATCTTGTTCTTTCAGTGGGCCCCTATCAATCGCCCACCACTTCCTGGGTTTTGCACGGAGTGTGGCATGCAGTACGGTAAATTAAGCCTTGTGCTGTCAGGGTGAAATAGAATGGAATAAAGCAGGGGCTTGATCTCAAATGATTTTTATTGGCTTCATTTACATCCTGTTTAAGGTCTTCTGAGTGGCTCAAGGTGTCTTATCTCCGGTTACCAGGGAGTATTTAGTAGTCAGAGCTGCTAACTCGCTTTTCCTCTCCTGCCTCTCCTGGCCCACACCCTCAAGCTGGCTTTATTTTTTTTATTTTTTCCTTCCCCCAAGCCTTCTTATCTTATCATAAGCATCTCTTCAGGCTTAAGGAGAACCCACACTTATCAGAAGGCCCTGCTTCCATTGTCCATCAGGCTGTTAAGAGACAAATGATAGTTTAAGTCAAAAGAAAATCAGTTACCCTCTTTTGTACTCCCTTCAGAAATACTCTGGACTGTCTCGCCTTTATCTGGACTAAGTGCTGTGAGAACTGATCCCAGTGTACATGGAGTACACACCCCATCAAAGCAGGACGTCTAGGTATAAGAGGCACAAGGTGTCTGGTCACAGTTACATACTGGCCCCAATTAATCCACGTGATGGTCTGTCATGCCCATGGTACCTCCTGTCATTTATCTAGGATGTTACACCAGGCCAGAGTTCTAGTAATCTACTAGAAAACGAAATGGGAAATAAAGGTGAATAGGAGAATATTCCCGGCTGTGCCTCAATGTTAAACCCGAGATCCACGTACAAGGGGTAGATGGCTGTTAGCAATACTGTAGGCCACATACACCTTCTCTAAGAGTGACACAGACGTGGTGGTTCCAATGCGGTAAACAACCAGACAATCTTCTGGGGACCAAGTACCAAGGAACTCAATCTTCTGCAAGAAAACTCACTAATGGTGGATCAGGAACCTGAGCTCACGTTGGAATGGTCCCAGGTGCTTTGAAAACACGTGGTCCCTTCTCACTTCCATTCAGTCAGACTCTCTGGGACTGGGTGGAGGCAGGGGATGAGGGGGTACAGACAAGGCTGACAGTCACTGCCCTAAATGGTCGGGAGTCAACCTTCAAATACCCATGGAAGGGGGTCTCCCTGCAGACCATACAAAAGAAGACCCTGTTGTCCATGGCCTCACTTTCCTAACATCAGGTGGACAAGCAGAAGGACACATTTTCTGCAGTGCTGTGTCAAATGCAATGAACCAGATTTTGTGGGGTTCTGGGGGGCACGTATAGCAGGCAATACCGAACACTCCAATGACTCCCCACTGTCACGTGTGGAAGAGTAATGTGTGAGCAGTTATTGGATGTCTCATCTGTGCAGTTTATGCTCCTTTCAAAAATTCCCTTTCCTCTTCCCACCCCACCCCACCCCCAGCACCCTACGGGCTCCTTTATATTAGTGATAACCCCATACTTTCACCCACAGTGAAGGCTCTCTTAATTGTCCATTATCTTAGTGTGTCAGCACAAAGGCACAGGGACTGCATCCTCGTCCAAATGGCCTCACCTCCCTGTCCTGAGAGCGATGCCCTTGTCGAGGCATTAAAGACACGAAAACCTGCCACTTATCAGAATTGTATTTGAATCGAACCACTGTCCTTGAAAGCGTAGGCAAGAGATAACATCAAGCCGCACCGCAATGCCAGCTCCAGTTTCACGGGTGGCTTGCAGCAGTCCGGAGAGATACCATCCAAAGTTTGCCATGCATCTTCGTAATAGAATTACAGGTTACAATGAAAACGTGTTCCGCGGTGTTTGTGAATGGTTAAGTACAAAGAAATCCATGGGTCAGACTATTCAAGAACACAAAGCAAACAGGTCTGAGGCACGGGGCTCTGCTGTGTGTCAATCTGTAATCCACCCAGGAACCCAAACCTAAAACTCTTCTAATTACTCTATACTTCAGTTCTTAACAAACATAAGTCAAGGGTATCAAAGCATCACACGTATGTAAGGTACAACGAAGGCAGGAAATCTGCGCATTTTTTAGTGATTCTAAACAGAGATTCTAAAACACACCACGCTCTAAAGAGCATCTGGAAACAATTTTTTTTTTTTTTTAAATCTAGACCAGTTGATGTGCCTATGGTATGTCTTTATTTCCTTGCCACTTTTTCTATGTCTTTCTTAGGCAATTTGAGCCCACACTGCCTTAGAAAAAAAGAATTTATGCATGCTTTTAACAAGTAAACAAGTGTACAAATTAATTCAGAGAGCAGTAATTTTGAAAATTTTCTATGTTTAATGTGCACTGCAGTTAAACTACTTTTTCTGTACAAATTAATTTACTGCATCAGTGATCGATGTTTATGTTTAGGCAATTTTATTTCTCAGTATGGTAAAATTAGACCTAATAGTTGCAACCTGTTATGTCCAATCTGTCACTGAAATTCAAATTGCCTTTTTCCTATTATTCAAGGAGCAATTTGGAGGAATTAAAGCCATCTAAAAACTGAAGACAAACAATTCTCTGTAAGGACTCAATGGCCTGTGTCACCAAGCAAACCCAGGCCCATGGTCTCCTCTGGGCAGGTTCTTTTACTGGGGTTTTTCTGGGCTTCTCAAACTTTCACATCTGCCAAGCCATACAAAAAATGAAATTTTGGGATAGATTGAAAATTTCATCCTAAAATAAGAAACAAAAAACTTCAGCTCTCAGAAGCTGCCATGATTTTAGTCTAGAACAAAAATACAAACCCTACCCTTTAAGGCCTATACCTCTGCTACATTCTCTCTTGCTTTTCTTTTCTTTATATGCAAATGTTTATTTTTGTTGTTGTTGTTTATTTTTTATTTATTTATTTGAGAGCGACAGACAGAGAGAGATAGAGAGGCAGAGAGAGAGAGAATGGGCACGCCAGGACCTCCAGCCACTGCAAACGAACTCCAGATGCGTGCGCCCCCTTGTGCATCTGGCTAACGTGGGTCCTGGGGAATCGAGCCTCGAACCGGGGTCCTTAGGCTTCACAGGCAAGCGCTTAACCGATAAGCCATCTCTCCAGCCCTTGTTGTTGTTGTTTTTCTTATTTGGGGGGGTTTAGTTTTGAAAAATGACTTTAATTTACAATGTTCTCCCTTACTTGGGAAGATCCAATAACTTCACTGCCTGCAAATGGAATGTTTTGGTGACGGGCACTTTACCTGGAGGGGAATGAGGTCCCTACTTTATGAACACATCCTGTTTTCTTTGGATTTTCCCATTTGTCTGTTGTACTGGAGGGTGGTCAAACATGTCATGGATAGTATGAATGAAATGACATATGGTAATGGAACCGTGTGAGTGGGGACAAGTTGATAGACTTGTATGGCTCCATCTCAGTCCCCGTGAGGACCTCAAAGGACACTGCACGTGACAGGGGACATAGATGACAGGCCTGTACTTCAGATCCCGCAACAAGCTCTGACCACGTCTTCATCTCCTTCAAATAACAGGATGTCAAGTCAATTGCTCATATAACTGCCATTCACTATGAGGGGGTTTTCCTTTGTTTATTTAGGGAAAGCAAGGGTTTATTCTCAGCTTACTCTTTCAAGGGACATCCACGCTGGTGGAGAAAGCATGGCAGGAACAGGAAGCTGGCTCCCATCGCCACGTCAGCAGGAAGAATGCAGGCAGAGCAATGGACGACGGAGCTCAGCTTTCTCCCTTTCATCCAGCCCGGGGTCCCAGCCCACGGAATGGAGCCGTTCATAATTTCGGTGGGTCTTCCCACTTCAACTATTCTAACCTAGAAAACCCCTAACAGACAAGACGGGAGATTTGTTTCCATGGTGCGGCTGCGTCCCGTCAAGTTCTCAGCAGGAGATCACAGAAATGAAGCATTCCCAGTGGAGGGGCAAAGAAGCCCCCCCGGAGGCCCTGATGTTGGAGGTGCTGGTCCCTCCAAATGTAAGCGCTCCTTAGAGTGCCGGGGTGCACCTGGGCGGCACCTGTGTTTGAAAGTCATAAAACATCGAACCATATAGCATATGTACATTGTGGTCTGGTGGTGGTGGGGGGGTGTGAGTGTGTGTGTCTATGTTGGGTTGGGGGGATCTGACTTAGTTACTCAATGTTTTGTCTGTGGCCTTTATTCATGTTGTTTATAAACAGCAGTTTATGCCTTTACATAATCATTCATTTTTAAAAATTATTTATTGGTTTATTTATTTGAAAGCATGAGAGAGAAAGAAGTGGGGGAGTGGGGGTGGGGAGAATGGGCGTGCCAGGGCCTCTAGCCGCTGCACAAAAACTCCAGATGCATACACCACCTTGTGCATCTGGCTTATGTGGGTCCTGGGGAATCGAACCGAGGTCCTGTGGCTTTGCAGGCAAATGCTTTAACTGTTAAGCCATCTCTCCAGCCCCTAATCATCCATTATTCATGCCCAATATTCTAGTATTAATGAACACACGGGTTATTTGCTTGTTTGAGCTTTTTCGGAAAGACCTGTCATTTTATTTTTAGTTTACTTTTTATTTATTTGAGAGAGACAAAGACAGAGAATGGGTATACCAGGCCCTCCAGCCAGTGCAAATGAACTCCAGATGCATGCGCCCCCTAGTGCATCTGGCTTATGTGGGGTGGGTACTGGGGAATCAAACCTGGGTCTTTAGGTTTCACAAGCAAGCACCTTAGCCTCTAAGCCATCTCTCCAGATCCTGAAAGACCTTTTATAACACTCCCTAACAGCAAGTTCGACTCCAAAATCTTCCTTTCCCAGTGGGATTTCCACCAATTCTTGGGAGGTTATGCACTGATTTTGGAATGTTTCATCTGCACTGGATCATCTGTTTTCCTTTCTGGTTAAGTTTCCTTGGTAACAGCGTAAACCTGAACATTGCTGCCAACCTAACCATTTTCACCAAGGTTAATATCTGGTTTTGTTGTTTTTCTTGTCCTTCTCTTGTTTGGCTAAAATAGTCAAATAGTAAATTAAAGAACAGTATCCTCTTCCCTTCCCCCTCTCAGAGGACATAATTGAGAGGGGGAATTATCTGTTAAGAACTCAATATAACACTGCAGGAGACAGTTTTCTGGGTGGCAGAGCAGAGATGCCTTATAAGATGGCAAAGGATGGGAGGAAAAGTGACTTCCCCTTTATCCTGGACTGGAGGAATTTTTTGCCCACTACACTGCTTGGTGGGAAGGCCTGGAGCGCTTCCTTAGATGTGTGCAATACTGGACAGTGTAAACCAATCAGAATCGAGATGGGTGGGCCTTCCCATTCAGTTCAGTTCCCCCAGAGACTATGGCTTCTAGAAGACCTCTCCTTTCTGAGGAGTCTGTTTTCTTTCCCTTTTCCTCCTAAATGAGCTTGCTTTTTTTTTTTCTTACTACCTTCCTGCTGCTTAGTTCTTTCATTGGCAGAGAATACGATCCCAGGACCCCTGGACAGTATCATCAGTGTCAGAGTGCAGAGTCACTGTGTATCAGCAGACAGGACCTGGTGTTCAAACACTTGAAATACAAGGGCTGGGGAGATGGTTCAATGGGTAAAGTGCTTGCCACTCAAGCATGAGGATCCTGGTGCCCGTGTAAAACGCTGGGCACTGTGGTAAGATGCCTGTAATCCCAGCACTGGGGAAGTGGGCAGAGACAGGAAATCTCTGAGGCTCACTGGCCTGCTTAATTGATGAGCTCCAGGTTCAGGGAGAGACACATTCTCTAAGAATAAAGTGGACAGGGATCCAGGAAGACACCTGATGTCTACCTCTGGTCTTAGTCTCTCTCTCTTCTCTTCCTCTCTCTTTCTCTAAGGACATAATTGAGAGGGGGAATTATTTGTTAAGAACTCAATGAAAGAAGGCCTCCACATGTACACAAACATACACACACACTCCTACTACATGAACCTTCATACACACACAAAAATAACTGAAATAAAACAAATGAGTATTTTTCTTTGCTGTCTCTTTCTTTCAATAATTCCAAGGCAAAGTCATTTCCTCAGAAGCTCGCTTAGTCAAGCTGATGAATGATTTTACTTTGAAGCAGGACTGATTACTGTGGATTATTCAGCTGATTAGCGCTGTTACTGTGTAACAACACATCCAAGTGAGCCCCGAGCACCTCGTTTCCCAAAGAAACGGTACTAACTGAAAAAGGTTCGAATTACGAAGACGTGGCCTTCTTGTGCTGGGACAGAGTGAATGTAAAGTGGAATTGCGGACTTTGAGAGCCTTCCTTGGCTTTCTGAACACCAATGATCTATGCAAATAGGACATACTGATTGATAGCATGTTAAAGCTTGGGTTTATGATAAGACCCAACTGTTTCTCTATGGAAACTCATTAGCTCCGACACGCCAAACTTAAAGCTGGTGTAGATCAATGGGCCCAGCATACGGACACTCTCCTTTTCCTGCTCTTCATCCTGAGTCCTTAACCACAGCCCACTGGGAAAGTGCAGGTCTCCCTCTTCCCAGGAGCACTACACAGACGTGACCACATCCATCCTGCCCAGACAGGCGGCCACTCCACCAAAGACTGGACCTGGACAGAAAATGTTACTTTAATGTTTTCCAGAGTTCTAGAAAATCACACAGCAGTGAACATGCACCTACACACACACACACACACACACACACAATTTACATGCACACAAGTCTCTCTTCTATATCAACCTACTTCCAGATGACTAGAGTTCTCTTAAAATCCTGTGTTCTGGCAGGCTTTATTTTTTTGGGGGGGGGGTTCGAGGTAGGGTCTCATTCTAGCCCCAGGCTGACCTGGAATTCACTCTGTAGTCTCAGGGTGTCCTCGAACTAATGGAGATCCTCCTAACCTCTGCCTCCCGAGTGCTGGGATTAAAGGTATGTGCCACCACGCCGGGGGCTTCTGGCAGCTATTTTTGCCACACGAGGTTGGCATGGTGGGATGTTCTCTTCCTCTGCTGCCCTGCGGGGCAAGAGCTGAGGTGCCCAGACAGCTGGCCCCACTAAGGGGCTGCTGCCCCAGGAGACACATTCTCCAGCAGCAGGGAAGCTCCACCTTCAACAACCCTGACTGGTGTGAGAGGGGTCAGTGTCCCAGCTCCTGTGGGGGCCTAGGGCAATCAAAGTCTGGCTTCCTGAAGGAAAATTCCACATTCCATTCTCCTCTACAAAGGGCTAAGCACTTCCTGTTGTCCCAGCAGTCTCTAGCACAAACCTCCGGGGCATCTTGTGTACACTGTGGAACGTGCCCTCCCCCTCACACACGGAGGGCAGAGACAAAAGGCACCCTCCCTTGTTAGGAAAGAATTCATTACTGTCCCTTCTATTGGTGGGCTGCTACCAGTGCTAGTGGCTCCCTTCGTGGTCAGGGACCTTCATGCACTTCACTATCTGCATTGCTGTTCTCTTAACAATTTTCTACAAACTCTGTATATAAGAAGTGGGACGGGGAGGAGAGCGGGGTTACACCCCAGAAACCTACGTCCTCCTTACTCCGTTATCCCATGTGGAAACTATGCAGTGATTCCCAGTGACAAATTTGCTATGTAAATGTTGGGGTGAGCTAAGCTCTCCCCTCTGAGCTACATCCCCGCCTTTTGGAAGAGAACCTATTTTTTAAGTTGAGGACTGCCCATGTCTTTTTTTTTTTTTTTTTTGTTTTTTTGTTTTTTTTTGAGGCTGACCTGGAATTCACTATGGAGTCTCAGGGTGGCCTCGAACTCACGGCAATCCTCCTACCTCTGCCTCCCGAGTGCTGGGATTAAAGGCATGCGCCACCACGCCCGGCAAGGACTGCCCATGTCTTATACGGTGGTTTTGCAAATTGAAATCGAAAGATGAATCAGTTTTGATCTTGTGTGTGAGGTGGCTTGAATATTCTCTGTTCTGAACACAGAATTTTTAAAGCTCATTGATTTTATTGGGGATAATCAATGACTAATTTGATTTTAATTTTTGCTTGTGTGTGCACATGTGTGCGTGTGTGTAATGTGGGTAAGTGCAGTGTGGTATGGTGTGCAAGTGGCGTATATTCACGCATGGGCCCTTGCGGCACCCCATAGGGCTGCCTGGGGCTTAGGGGTGCTCACCTGTGGTAGCAAAAGTGGAACACCTGGTGACCATTCTTCTTCTTCCTAGTTTTGTTTTGAGTCTGACTCTCTTTAACTTCTTCCAGAGCTTGTGTGACTCTGAGCAGTCTCTGCTCTCTTGCTCTGCTGTGGGGACTGGGGTTACAGGCTTGTGTGCCATGCCCAGCTGCCTTTACATGGGATCTAGAGGCATGAACTGGCCATCACAGCCTCCTCTGTCTGGTCCTCCTGCTGGAGCTGGGTGCACACCGAACTGTGACAAATCATCACTCCTTGACAGTGTCTCTGCATGTAGTCTATGCATGTATGTGCGTATGCCTCTGTGTATGCATGAGTCTGTGTGCGTGTGTGCGTGTGTGTGCGTGTGTGTGTGTGTGTGTAAGTGTGGAGGCCAGAGGAAAACTTTGTGTACAGTTCTATAAGAACACCATCCCCAGGTTTTTGGACGCCGTCTCTCTCTCTCATTGGCTGGCCTGGAACTTGCCAGTTACACTCACAGAACTGGCTAGTAAGCTCCTACTGTCTCTGCCTCTGTAGCGCTGTGATTATAAATGCATCACCATGCCCAACGTATTCCTTTTTCAACTTAGATTCTGGGGACCAAATTCAGGCCCTTGTGCTCTCAAGCAAACACTTTAGCAACTAAGTCATTTCCCCGGGTTTGATTATTTATTAATTAATTTATTTGACAGAGAAAGAGAGAGAGAGGAGAAAAAGAGAGAGAATGGGCGCACCAGGACCTCCAGCCACTGCAAACGAACTCCAGACGTGTGCGTCCCCTTGTGCATCTGGCTAACATGGCTCCTGGGAAATTGAACCTGGGTCTTTTGGCTTTGTAGGCAAACGCCTTAACTGCTAAGCTATCCCTCCAGCCCCATTTTAATTTTTTTAATTAATTTATTTATTTATGAGAGAGAGAGAGAATTGAGAATGGGTGCCCCAGGGCCTCTAGCCACTGCAAACCAACTCCAGACGCATGTCCCACCTTGTGCATTTGGCTTATGTGGATACTAGGGAATTGAACCTGGGTCCTTAGGCTTCACAGGCAAGCCCCTTAACCACTAAGCCATTCCTCCAGCCCCTGAATTCATTTTTAAATAAATGAGTTTAAGAGCAGTATGAGCTTCATAGCAAAACTGAGCAGATCATATAGAGATCCAGTGTAGCCCCTTCCCCACAAAGCACGGGCATAGCCCTCCGTGTTCTTAACATTCCCCTTCCCACCACAGTGATGCATTTGCTGAGTCTGAGCACACTTATATTGACACACCATCGAAGATGGTTGAAGCTGAAGTTGAAGATTCATGTGCTTTGAAATCCAAACTTCCTATACCCACTCTCAGAGACTGTGGAAGACAAAAGCCGGGCGTGGTGGCGCACGCCTTTAATCCCAGCACTCGGGAGGCAGAGGTAGGAGGATGGCCATGAGTTCAAGGCCACCCTGAGACTACAGAGTTAATTCCAGGTCAGCCTGGACCAGAGTGAGACCCTACCTCGAAAAACCAAAAATAAATAAATAAATAAACAAAAAGATTGTGTTGGGCTGGAGAGATGGCTTAGCAGTTAAGCGCTTGCCTGTGAAGCCTAAGGACCCCGGTTCGAGGCTCAATTCCCCAGGACCCACGTTAGCCAGATGCACAAGGGGGCGCACGCATCTGGAGTTCGTTTACAGAGGCTGGAAGCTCTGGCGCGCCCATTCTCTCTCTCTCTCTGCCTCCTTCTCTCTGTCACTATCAAATAAACAAACAAACAAACAAACAAAAAGATTGTGGAAGACAGGAAGGAAGGGTGAAAGGATTCAGCTCCTTCCTTCTCCAGTAGGATCAGCAAGGAGAAAGGTGTGGAGGGGCCTCAGCACAAGACACAGTCGCCATTGCTTCCCTACTCTTATTCGAGGCCTAGTCATTCATTCTTTCATTTACTCATAGACTTGATCATCAAATGGATATTTTGCTAAGCGTGAGGACAAAAGACATTAAGTCCTAGATTTGCAGAAATGTGTCTAAGACTGCTTAAGATGTAACATTAACATGGAGGGTGGAGTTTGGTGGTAGAACAGTTGCTTAGCATGCACACAGCTTAGGCTCAATTCCCAGCACTGCCACCCAGGAATATAGAAATTACATTTTCAAAGGCCTGAGTTCTTCATGAAAGGTACTTAGAAGACAACATAAATGAGTTCATTGCTCAAAAGCTATTATATTTCATTCACATTTTGTGCATATTCAGAATATACAAGGTTTCTTAGAGAATATAGAATATAACACAGCCAACTATAAAGATAAGACTAATTTTTTTTTAAATAGACAAAAATTAGCAAGGCATGGTGGGACGCATCTTTAATCCCAGCACTCAGGAGACAGACTCAAGAAGATAACAGAAAGTTTAAGGCCAGTCTGGTCTACATAGGGAGTTCCTGTGTATAGCAAGACTCTGTTTCAAGACAAAAACAGAAAAGAATAGACAAAAGGTCCTATTTTTTATAGGTTTTATTTCTCTGATTTCTTATAGGCCTGGTGAGGGAACCCAAGGCCTTGTACATGCTAGGCAAGAGTTTTTCATGTATGCCAGACTCTTTGCCCTTTACAGATTGTTTTTTTCAAAAAGAATCTTATTTATTTATTTACTGTCTAAGAGAGAGAGAGAGAATATAGATACAGTAGGGCCCCTTGCTGCTACGAACAAATGCTAGATGCATGCACCACCTTGGGCATCTGGCTTTATGTGGGTACTGGGGAATTGAACCCAGGTCAACAGGCTTTGTAAACAAGCACATTTATCCACTGAGCCATCTCCCCAGCACCCTTTGAAAGATTTCCTTCTGCTTTTAGTCTACTCTTTTTGTCTTTTCCAGCTAAGCTGTTAGCTATATTTTATATTGTTTTCATAAGCAAAGGTTTGTCAAAAACCCTAACTATAGGGGCCAGGCATGGTTGCGCACGCCTTTAGTCCCAGCACTCGGGAGGCAATGGTAAGAGGACTGCCGTGAGTCAGAGGCCACCCTGAGACTAGAGAGTGAATTCCAGGTCAGCCGGAGCTAGAGTGAAAAAAAAAAGAAAAGAAAAAAAAGAAAAAAAACTAACTGTGGCTACTATTGATAGGGCTCATTAACTCAGTAAGAGTCCTGAGTCTCATCTTCTGAAGCACCAGTTACTGCTCTGGGCACAAGCCATTGTTGTCAATCTTCTTTCCACATCCCTCGTCTGTCTGGCAAATGTCCCCCACTGGCCTTTTGATGTCACTGCTAGCATGTCACCTCAGAGTGATTTGCACACACACGTGCACTTATTTCCTGCCCCACCTAGAGACCATTCAGTTCCATGATAACCAACAAGGTCTCGCCTTTTCAACCCTCAGACCCACAGCCTTGATCCTAGCCTTGACTTTGGCTTTTATCCTTGATCTTATTCTGTTGGCCATCCCATAGAAGGGTTTCTCTCCTTTGGTTATGTTCATTTCCACCTACAGTACACTGGGACAAAGATAATTTTTTTTTTTTGGTTTTTTGAGGTAGGGTCTCACTCTAGTCCAGGCTGACCTGGAATTCACTATGGAGTCTCAGGGTGGCCTCAAACTCACGGTGATCCTCCTACCTCTGCCTCCCGAGTGCTGGGATTAAAGGTGTGCGCCACCACGCCCGGCTAAAGATAATATTTTTAAGCTTGCCGCATTTAGTAGTTAATACATTTCCGAATGGGGACCGGACTACCACCCCTGTCTGGGTCTTCGGATTCATTGATAAACTTCACAGATGGCATTCTGATGACCAGGAAGAAAAGATACAAACTGAATAGCGATGCCGAACATTCCTCTGACTGACGACTAGGGGAGGCACACACAGGAGAACACGAGGAAAGCACAATGAAATCAGCACATTCCCCCAAAGAAGTGTCGCAGGGAGTAGTCACTTCATCTTGGAGGCCAGAGAAAGGCCACCCTAGGAAGTGTCCTTTGAGTTGAACCTTAAAGAATAAGCAGGAGATTTCCAGGCAGAGAAAAGAAGACCGGCTCTTCCAGCAAGAAAGAATAGTACGTCCAAAAGCAAAAATCTGCCATCAGGGGATTAACGCTGCTGTAAATGACTAACTACAGAGGGGAACTCAACCTTAGCTGGGCGTTAAAATCACCTGGGAGTCATTAAAAATATATTGATGCTTCGATCCCACTGTTCAAACTTCTTATTACATTGGGCTGAGGTTGAGGCTTAGATTAGTATTTTTCTGAAGTTGCCCAAGGGATGCTAATAGGGCATCAGGATCCAGCCATGGAGGACTAGAGCACAGAATTTGGGAACATGTGAAGCCGGAGTCCGTGGACCTCCTATCCAGGCTACGGGCTCTGAACTTATCTGCAAGCAGCGGAGACTTCTCACCAGACCTCAGTGTGCTGGAGACAGGTTCCCACCAGAAATCCCTGGACTAGGAAGGGCTGGATGAAAGCTATAGACAAGAGGTGCCATTATGGGGCTCCAGCCCTGGTCTTAAAGGAAGCAGGTAGCAGAAGTGGAGCGAAGAGATCCACTCACCTTTTCGGGAAAGTGGAGCCAGAAGCTCAAGTGACTAATTACATCAGATAAAGGAGAGAGATGCCGGGCTGGAGAGATGGCTTAGCGGTTAAGCGCTTGCCTGTGAAGCCTAGGGACCCCGGTTCGAGGCTCGATTCCCCAGGACCCACGTTAGCCAGATGCACAAGGGGGCGCACGCGTCTGGAGTTCGTATGCAGTGGCTGGAGGCCCTGGCACGCCCATTCTGTCTCTATCTGCCTCTTTCTCTCTGTCTGTCGATCTCAAATAAATAACAAAAATAAACAATAATTTTACAAAAAAAGAGAGAGACGCCTCTGTAACATCTATTCTTCATAATTCCCCTCCCTTTATCCTACTACTGTCAATACATAGCTGGTTAGTGCAAATGTTAGCTAGAAATAACTGAAACCAATCCCAGTGATAGATTGCCTTAGTAATTCAAGACGGCTGCCTTGATATATGTACACACACATGCACACGCACACATGCAGATACATACGCGTGCACCACACACAGTTCAAAATGGAAAGTCAAAATAAGATACTAGTTTTGTTTGGTTACAGCAAAGGATTTTAAAAATAGTTTGGAAGGAAGAATGCCACTCTCCCAGGGTCAGTAGCAATACATTTTGGCCTGAACTACTGTGGTATATGCCAATAGTACTTGATCTGGGGAGGGTAGGGGATAGGCAAAGATGACCACAATAGAATGCACTGTGAAACTGTGACAACTTAATTGGCCATAACACAATGTACATCCAGAAGTTCACAGTGGACAAAAGTCTCTGCAGTTCAGGCTATATACGATGCTGTTACTTATTACAGAGTGGCACTTTACAATGTGAATTTCTTTAGCTGGACATCTAGGGAAAGACAGTCTTATGCTTTTCTAAATGCTTTTAATTGGCACAGGTTATCGGGGAGTTATAATGATATTCACAGCAATCCTGTTATTTTTCCACATGCTGTTCTAGCATTATGTAAAGAATTTCACGTAAAAACCATTACATATCCTTTCTACTTATTTGCCTCAATAATTAGTCATTACTAACAAATTAAAAACATGTAAGGCCCTGTAGGCATTTCTCATATGTGCACAAATTTCCTTCTATTACATGTGGAGAGCATTATATGACTAAACCCTGAGAAGCCACTACACACTTAACTAATATATGTTAAGAAGGATTGGCAGATTAGGACCTGTGGATTAAATGTTCCTGATTTTATAAAGTTATACTGGAACTCAGTCATGAATATTCATTTACATACTGAATATGAGCTGTCAATACAGCAGAGCTGCCTTGGCTGTGGCAGAAACCACATGGCCTACAAAAACTAACAAATTTACTATCTTGATTTTTCACAAAAGAAGTTTGCTAACCCCTGTATTACCTCATGGTCTTATCAAGTATTACCCACCTTCTCCCATATGCCCAGTTTATGACATGATATTTCTTTGTTTTCTCTCTGCTAAAAGTAAAACAACTGAACTCTGCCTGAAATGTTCTGAAATATCAAACTGTGGGATAAAAGGGGTTAATTCTGTAAATCACATTCCAGAATAACTGTACTTTAACATTAGGTGAACCTAACTGTGCTAAGGACTAGAAAAAAAAAATTCATCCTTAAATCATTTTTCACTTGTCTACTGCTGCTTAAAATAAATAATCTAACATGTTTTTTTTTTTCTACTGAGCAAGTTTGCTTCTAGATTCTGTGAAACATTATGTATCTGTTTATGGGTAGCCAAAAATGCTCGTCCCTTAGCTTTCTGCCTTTTCCTAGAACCAGATATATGAATTATCATTACGGATTTGTTTATCGTATTTTACTGTGGGATATTTCAAGGAAGCTGCTTTTCCTGGGTTTTGATCCTTCTTTAAAGCCCCTATTTGAAATTGGCCAGAATGTGTTCCTTTTTACTCCCATAAGAATGGATGTGGTATGCATGAATTTCTGCCTTCAGCAAAGACCGTAACAATCTTTCACCTATTGGCCTTAGAGATTAATGTGTGTACGGATGCCAGATCCTTCAGAAGCTATCTGCCAAACGTGTTATCTTCCACATATGAGCTCTCATTTTCTCATTCCCTTTTGAAAAAAAAAAAATGTCCTGGCATTTAGGAAGCTATCCTGTTGATGTGTGAATTATACAAATTTTATAGGCTGTGGTTTGGATTTCTCTTAAACATTATAATTTCCATGGCCTTTTCCAAATGAGATGTTTTAGCCATCTGAGCTTGACGGTGTCTTATGCAGAAATCTTTAATTTCACTTGAAAATGATTCTGAGGGTAAACGACTCTTAAGTCAAACATGAAAAGTGCATTCAATGTGACAATGTAGTCTTTTAAAAAACGTTAACTTTTAGATTTGCAAGTATCTATATATGTTTGACAACATGTCAATTAATCAACCTTTTTTTTTCTTTCTTTCATTTGACTATTTTATGAGGAGCATAGTAAATATAAAATTCTTTCCCACCTACATCTTTAATGGCTTGTCTATTCTCAAAGCCACAGGTTTAATTCTACGCTGAATGTTTATGGGGGAAAATGTCAGTCTGCTATATACTATTAGGAATAACAATGCTTGCTCAAAAGGAAACAATAGAATTTGATGGAACTGGCTTTTTTTCTTCCTCCCTTTCCATTTCTATTTGCCAAACTGCCCGCTCTGCTTTTTATGTAGAAATGCAGATGTCGTCCTATTAATCAAGATTCTAATACATTCCAGATGAATAAACAACTTCGGCACTGTAGCGCGTACCATTCTCCTTAAACCCAGGATTTATGAGACTGGCCCGTTCCAAGATCTCTTAACTTAAAAAAGATGGTTTATTGTTTCTATTCCTACAGCAGGGGCCTAATAAATGCGCCGAAATGATGACTTTGTCCCTCTCCAATACAATATTCAAAGAGATTTCCAATCCTATGGTGTAACATTATCCAAATCCTTTGAAACCCTAAGTAGTTTGCTCAAACTCAATCACCCATATACCGAAATCATAGACAATCGATGCAAACGCAATATGTTACTGATGACATTAGAGAAACCATGTCCCAGAATCCTCTGCAGTATATAACAGTACATTGAACAGCTGCCATACATTCCACAGCAGTCCATACGTAAAGCTCTAATTAAAACGCACTCTTTGGTGAAGAGTTAGACGTTTTGTTTCGTAACCTTTCCTTATACAAGGAAGACTTTCAGGAGAATTTTCCACACACATGGTATTGATTAGCTCAGGACTATGATTTCTCTGATTTCACACTGGTGATATTTCAGTGGGCGTTTGCCTTGTAATTTAAGCAATCAAAATATGTTCAAGTACTGGTATTTAAAAATTAAATTCCATTCGGTGATCAGTATTTTATGTACTTTTAACTTGCACCATGTTCACGCTAGAAGAAAATAGGTCTTTCTCTGTGTAATCAAAGGGAGTAGGACAGGGAAGTAATAATTAGGTGTAAAAGCTCATATTATGCCAGCGTATGTGGCTAATAGCTTTTGTGTAGCAATAGCACCCTTCTCAGTACCCCCAGTTTACTAATGTTCTTACTAACACTGGACTCCTAAGGGTGGTTCTATAAATAAGGCATTTATATAGAAAACTAGGAAAATATGAAAGGTTATAATATTACCATACCAACCTCATTTTTAATTAAAGAAATAAAAAAGCCCAGTCTTTAGGGGGTTGGGGAAAATAAGGTAGTCAAATGAGACCAATTAACTTCATTAGCTTCTGCAAATACCTAGTTTTCTAACACATTTCTATTTTTCCATCTGCTCCACAGTTAAATGTGTCTACAAATTAACATTTTATTTATGATTTGGGTTCTGATTCATAAAAATTATGCACACATTATACAAAGACATAATGCTTTATGGAAAAATACAGGGGACCACGTTGCAAAGTATTCACTGATATGTTTTTGTTTCTTGATCTTGAACCAAGCAATCTATATCACAAAACCCTATACGCTAGCTACCAGTTACATACTTTGTTGGGATTTCTGTCCTTAAAACAAGGTATTTTCCCTGGCTATATTTGAAGAAGGCAAAAGTATTTCCTTTTCTAAGTTCTACTTTCTTTATTCTCATCTCAGAGCCAATGACCCAGGAGCTTCTTGTGCATTGTCTTATAAAGTTCTCCCCACTTTAACCCGACATCCACATTAACTTCAAACCCCACAGCGCATCCATAATGTGCTGCAAATGCTTTATAGCTGGTTCCTAAATGCTGCGCAAGGGCCCGTGCTTCCTACTGGCTTCTACAGGACAGCAGAGCTTTCAAAATATGTTGCAAGGGTAAACAAAACTCAGCGTGGCTAAAGGGTGTGTGCTGATTCCATTTGAAGTATTTATAAAAAAACCATAGCCACGCGACAAACCAACTTTCTTAAGGCAATATTTACTACCACCCGGCTGAGCACAACAGGCACTTTCAAAAGTGGACTCAAGAGTTATTTAATTGCACATTAACTTCTGTGAGTAACCTTATCCCTTGCTGACATGCCACTTTATTATTTTATTATTTACAATGGCACTTATGCATAAATCAAATCCATCTACCACTTATGATAACAGAAGAAATGTAAGAACAGAACAAGAATTTTCCTGTGAAACCCAGTAATTCTGAGGACCTGGGTTTCTACAAATTATTGCATTGTTTTGTGGCAAAAGCTATTCTGACTGGATACCAGGGTCCCCAACAACTGAAGTATAAATTACCATTGTGTTTCCATTTCTTTGCGCTGCCAAATTCTTAGGATATTATGGATTTTGAAAGGGAGCCTGTTACAGCCAGTACAATTCAAGGAAAACGAGTGGGGTTTAACAGCATCAGACCCTTCATTTCTGTGCCTTACACTACTTTTACATTCCAGGTAGCAAAACTGACTATAGTAACTTCATTGACTATCCAATAAAAGTAAAGCAAGAACACTCAAAGAAATGTGTACATTTGGGGTTTTGATTGTTTTGAATGAGAAAACTCCTTATATTGTAGGATATAAGAGAGCTTCTATTTAAATTCCGTGCTTCTGTTTTCTATTTAAATTCTGTGTGTATTTGCTAATATTCAATGGAGTTGTCAGAAGCCCAAGTTCAACGAGATTGGCTAGCAAAGAAAAAATGCGGTTAGTAAGGAATGATCAGTGTGTAATCTGCTTGGATGCTCTGAAGAAACACAGATATACATTGGAAATCACTGGAAAGTGAACACATGCTGCGGTATTGGCATGCACAATACCTACAGAGGATTCCAGAGAAGAGGTATGGGGGATCTATTTTCAAGCACCTCATACTTCTCCTTGGAGAGTTTGATATATAAACTCAAATACTTGCTCGGACTTTGTGGTTACTATAGTAGTGGGTTAGCCTTACTCGTCATTAACCTGGTACGATGTTACACCAAAGCAGTAACACAATGCTATGGCTATTAACAGCATCAGAAAGCAACCAAGCCAGCAGGCTGTTATTCTGCCCAAGGAGACGAAATTCTTGCTCATTGTCCCATAACAGTGTGGTGGTTTGAATTAGGTGTCCCCCATAAAGCCATGTGTTCTGAACACTTGATCCCCAGATGGTGGTGATTTGGGAGGTGGAGCCTTGCTGGAGGTGGTGTGTTGCTGGGGTCGGACCTGCAGGGATTCTTAGTCCTGGCTTGCCAATACTAGTTTGCCTCACTTTCCTGCTGCTGTTTTCCACCTGATGTGGCAAAGAGGTGACGTCCAGCTTGTACTCATGCCATCCTTTCCCCTGGTATCATAAAGCTTCCCCTTCCTCCCTCCAGCTCTCTGGTCAGGCGTTTTATGCTAGCAACAAGAAGGTAACTAAGACAGAAGTAATGAAAGCTTTATATTAGGGATTCCACCTATTTACTTCACCGGCAGACATGGATAGTGGTGAACACTGTGGGACGCTATGGGCCATCAGCACCATGCAACAAGGCCAACGAGGCAAGCACATGGCTTACCAACAGTGCTTAGCGGTACGCGTCGGTGTTTGTCTTAAAGATGGAAACACGTACACTCTAACACTCTTTCACCCTACGTTCATTCAAAAGACCCACTTAAATCATTCAGGGGAAAAGCATATTCTCTACTGATAAAACACCAATATATCTGTCAGCCATCACCTAAGACAGCTGCGTGTGACTGTGGTTTTTAATCATGTTCCTACTCATCCATAGCCCAGTGCCTTTTAAAGCCAATGAAGGTTCTTCTCGGCAGATGCTGGCTGATGTGTGGTCACGGTTGATTTACAAGGTCCTTCTCCCTTGTCATTTACATTCAGATCAAGGGACCTTCTATCCACCAACCCGAGTGAAAAATCCAGTAGCAAATGGCACGGATGCCTACTGCTCTTCTTCCCCTAAACTCAAGAGCATACCTGAGCTTGACGATCTAACAGAAAGAAGCAAAAAGTCAGGACTGTGGCAGGAGCCTGTGGTCCTAAGAGTGACCCACCGTAAAATTAGACACCCTAATTGACACCTAATATGTTTGGCTGGGTTGGTTATTTATTGAGTTTTTTAGCTTCTTTGATTACCCCTTTGGATTTCTTCCCATCCTGCTTTTCTTTTCATAGACAACCCTTAGACTTCTATAATAGGGCAGCACCACCCTCACGAAAGAGTTTGAAAGAAGTGAGCTGGCATGATAAAAAAAACTCCCTGTAAATGTTATGCAAACGTATTGTGAGTTAAACCAGAGGTACAAATTTGCTATGTTGTGCAAAGGCTGTAAAATAGCAATTTGTCTTACTGTTTGTACAATTTTAATGTGTTCCAAAGCATGGGTATTGTGCATTTCTGTTCGCTGGATCATTCAAACTTTCAAGTGCGAGGAAAATACAAAGCATGGGCTTTATAATAATATGCAGCCATGGCATATGCTTCCCTTGTTTTCCACCTCCGACGTGGTCCGGGAACACGTAATTGCTGCTTTTACTCACGTTATCTGATCGTTACACAGAGCACGAACCTGTTTGCGATTACTTCACATTTTACAATTATTACTGCTACAGCTACCTTCGCAATGCCGGTAACCATTGTAGACTGTAGTAGTTAATGGGTTATAGCTCTTTATATACAGAGTAAGAGTGAAGGCAGAAACTTTAAAGCTTTCCTCCCCCCCCCCCCGCCCCGCAAGTTTATATAAAACCGCAGCCACCTATCACAGAACTGCTGATATAACTACCACACCGAATGTGCACAGTGCTCTTTGGTCCCCATTTTGCAGATATTTAGTAACTGGGTTTACTTCTCTCTATATCCTTTCTTGGGCACATCCTTTCTTTTAGAACTGTATTTTTATTTATTTATTTGAGAGAGAGAAAGAGGCAGAGAGAGGGAGAGAGAGAACGGGCGTGACAGGGCCTCTAGCCACTGCAAACAAACTCCAGATGCATGTGCCCCCTTATGCATCTGGCTTATGTGGGTCCTGGAGAATCAAACCGGGGTCCTTTGGCTTTGCCGCCAAACGCCTTTAACCGCTAAGCCATCTCTCCAGCCCAGGGCACATCCTTTCTTATAGAAACACAAGACATATTTTAATATAGAAAAGTTACTCAGCATTCAGTATTAGCAAATGATACATTTGTTTATTCATTGGGTCATTCAACATACACTGGTTCAGTGCATACTACTTACAGGGTTTTTGTGAGAGATGCAAAGAGGACACAAAGATACAAAGATAAAAATGATATAGTCAGCTGGTCGTGGTGACACACGCCTTTAATCCCAGCACTTGGGAGGCAGAGGTAGGAGGATCCCTGAGAGTCCGAGGCCTCCCTGAGACTATATAGTGAATTCCAGGTCAGCCTGGACCAGAGTGAGACCCTACCTCGAAAAAAAAAAAAAAAAAAAAAAGGCGTACTCATTGAAATAGTAGCGAGCTCAGTGTTCAATGTCGGCCACCGTGAGATTTCAGAACATACTCAAAGGGACAAAAGAAGTTGTGAAGAACTATTTGCTCTGGATTTACGTTCATTCATTGAAGTATTACAATAGCCACGAGGTGGAAGCTACTTGCCGATAAATAAATGCACAAAAATCATGACATCTACAATCAATAATGTATTATAGACTAATATTCAGCCTTAAGAAGGGAATCCTATTAGATGATATGATACAGATGATCTGTAAGGATGTTATGTTAAATGAAATAAGCCAGTATAAAAAGTCAAAAAGTACGTGAGCTTCCACTTATATGATGTCGGAAGAGTCTCAAGTTCATAGAGACAGAATGTAGCATGATGGAGACCTTGGAGTATAGGAAAAGAAACGAGGAGCTGTGGTTTAAAAGGTACAGTCTTGAGCTGGAGGAGTAGCTCATCATGTAAGGTGCTTGCCCCCAAAGCCTAAGGACCCAGGTTTGATTCTCCAGGTCCTACATAAAGCCAAATGCACTAAGTGATACATGGATCTGGAGTTCATTTACAGTGGCTAAGAGGCCCTGGCATGCTTGTACTCTTTCTTTCTCCCCCACCCCTTGGCCTCTCTCTCTCAAATAAATATTAATTAATTAAAAAAAATTTTAAGGTACAATTTCAGTTCTGCAAGGTGAAGAATCCTGGAAGTTGGTTGTGGTAGTTTACACCTGAAGTCTCAATACCAGGCAGGGAGGCTGAGGCATGACTGCTGTGAATCCAGTCCAGTCTGGCCTACAGTGTGAGTCCCCGTCTTAAAAAAAAAAAAAAAAGCAAAGGAAGGAAGAGTTGTAGAGGGGCTAGAGAGATGGTTTAGTGGTTAAGGCCCTTGCCTCCGTATCCTAAGGACCCAGGTTCAATTCCCCAGTACCCACATAAGCCAGATGCACAAGGGGGCACATGTGTCTGGGAATTTGTTTGTAGTGCTTTGAGGCCCTGGCATGCCCATTCTCCCTCTCTCTCTCTCTCTCTCATGAATAAAGAAAGGAAAAAAACATTTAAAATAAAAGAGTTAATGAAGATTGCACTGTGATAGGAACACTACTAAAAATGTACACTTAAAAACTGTTGGGAGGGTAAAATTTTATTTCATGTATATTTCATCACTATCAACTTTTCTTTATCTAATGGCTTTAAACAAAACATATGTAACTCTGGTGCAAATAAAAGAAACATGTAAAAGGAAACAGAAGAGATGTAAAGAAGTTTTGTCAGATTAGAGCATATGGCTACATTGAAAAGGGAGCATTTCAAGCTGGGCGTGGTGGCACACGCCTTTAATCCCAGCACTTGGGAGGCAGAGGCAGGAGGACCACTGTGAATTCGAGGCCACCCTGAGACTACATAGTGAATTCCAGGTCAGCCTAGACTAGAGTGAAAGTCTATCTCAAAAAAAAAAAAAAAAGAATAAATAAATAAAAGAAAATGGAGCATTTCAGACAGCCTTGTGAGAGCAGAGCTCCCAATTTCACCCCGGGGCAATTGGCACAAAAGGGATCCCAGAAGCCAGAATGCTGAAGGCTCTGACTCTGACATTTTGTGTGAAGAAACGAGACAGCCCAAGGACAAATGGCAAGAACATGGATGGGAAGGTGAGTAGCGCTCGGTTGGAAATATAACTGCGCATGTAGCTGAAGGCAGATATGGAGTTCCAGGTGGTAGGAAAAGAAATAAAAAGTGTCGCACACAGTCGGGGAGCCAGATATACCAGAAATAGTGGGCATACTGCTGGAAGAAGTCATAAGACAGCCATGGCAAAAAAATACTTCCCTGAAGTTACCACAGATGACCATAACAGAAACAAATGCTCTGGAGGAAGAAAAAAAAAACAAGAGCACAGGGAAAGACAGAAGCAGAGGAAACAATACAGTAGAAGGAATTAAGATGAGACAAGGAGGCTATAGCCATCATTAGAATCAAGTGCGGGAGACTTCCACGGTGATCACATGGGATCTGTTAAGTAGAGTTATTACTGTCAGCAACCTGGAGAAAAACAGAAATGCTTACTGATTTAAACAGTATCTAAGCCCCTTCATTTACCTCATATAATAGCTTCCAAAGATCTATTTTGGAAAAGTGTATTTAGTGGTGATCTATTTCTATACATTCTTAAATTTGCTTCCCACGATGGGCTTTTATGTTTATGGGAAACATACAACTTTGATTGACTTTTGAGAGCTCTACACAACCAGGAAGGGAAGCCTGGGTCTTAGATCTGCTTTTAAGGAACTGGTTTCTACCCAAGAAGTTCTCAAGGTCTGTGAATGCCTCAAAGTGGAAGGTGAGCTACCTGAGAGGCAAAATTCCTTCACTGGGGATGGGGAGCCTGCCAGTAGCTTAGCTGAACCCTCAAAGCCTGGAGGGAGATCTCAGAAAATCATGGCTTGCAGATCTGCCAGCAGTGGTCCCAGACCCTCTGCCTCCCCACGGCATACTTTCCAACTTCTCAGAGATGCTTGTGAGTTATTGAAGGCATGTCTTAAAATTCTTCATATCTCCTTCAAGTATAAAGTCTGGGCCAAGGTATCCAAAGAGGTATGGATTTTGAGAGTTGGAAAGAGGTCTGAATCTCATTATAGTATTTAGCTTTGCTGTGTCTCCTGAATTGAGTTTTCTCTTGAACTTTTTGTATAAACTCCTAAAACACTGGAATCATAAGACACCCATATCCTTTCATTCTTTAAAAATAACACTTCTTGCTGGGTGTGGTGGCACACACCTTTAATCCCAGCACTGGGGAGGCAGAGGTAGGAGGATCACCATGAGTTCAAGGCCACCCTGTGACTACATAGTGAATTCCAGGTCAGCCTGAGCTAGAGTGAGACTCTACCTCAGAAAACAAACAAACAAAAAAAAAAAAAAACATTTATTTGGGTTTGGATATCATTTGCAGCTGTTCATAGAGTATTTATTAACCTCTGCCACACAGAATTTTGGTTAAATAAAGACAGACACATAGCATTATTTCTAACAAGAGGTACTTCCATAATTGATAAGAATAATAGTAAAAAAAAAAAAAAAGAAAGAAAAGGTAAACCATGTCTTGCTGCTCATTCCCTTCTTTGTTTTCTCAAAAAGTCACTTGCTTTGTTTCACATTTAGTAGCTGTTATTGATGATAAGGTTTAGATCATGCCGCCAGAGGATTGTCTTTATTCCAGCCAGACAGCATTCTAAGAATATGCCCATGGACTATTACAGAATGTACAGCTTGCCCAACATGAATCACAGTGATAGGATTAGGCCCAAAGGGAGCTATGACAACCCTCTACAAGTAACTGAAAGGTGCAAATGGCAGGGAGGGAAAAGAATTATTTAAAGAGGTCCGAGGTGTATGTGAAGAGGGATTAAATTAAGCAAAGAAAAATTCAGGTTTTATATCAAGAGAAAATTTCTAATGGCAATATTTTAGGTTCCCGAGAAATGCGTTCGAAGCTGAAAGGCTGGAGGGAATTTGAGCTGAAACAGAAACAACCCTAAGAAGGACTCATATGCCAACAAGAGCTGGTTGGCCCATGAGCTTTTCTATTTCTGTTTTCTGTGCTTCAATAGAGTCTTCTAATGAAGGGACGGAAGAACAAGACTGTCAAAGATGACACACGAGATCGGCAGCCTCTGTTTACAAAATTATATACATACGAGGACTCTGCAGGGCTACCCCTGAACAACAACTGAACAGCAAGATGTTCTGCAAATGTAATACTATTCGAATACCAAACATTGTAACAGGGCTGGAGGGATGGCTTAGTGGTTAAGGCGTTTGCCTGCAAAGCCAAATGACCCAGGTTCAATTCCCCAGGATCCACGTAAACCAGATGCACAAGGGGGCGCAAGCGTCTGGAGTTTGTTTGCAGTGGCTGGAAGCACTGGCGTGCCCATTCTCTCCCTCTCTCTCTCTCTCTTTCTCTCTCTCTATTCCTCTTTCTCTGTCAAATAAATAAATAAATAAAATATTTTAAAAAAACATTGTAATAAAAATAACAAACAACCACTTATCAAGTAATTAATGTGGGCCATGTACCCTGCTATTTGCTTCACTTATCTCACATCATTATATCTCAATATAGCTCCTGGAATAGTACCAGTAAGGAAACTGAAGCCCTTAATACCCTTGCAGAAGGACAGAGTCAGTGAGTAGATTTGAACACGTGCAGTCAAGAGTTCAGCATTGAGGGGCAGGAGAGACAGATCAGTCAGTAAAACGCTTGCCTTGCAAACATGAGAACCTGAGTTTGTTCCCCAGAACCCAAGTAAAAAAAATGCCAGGCATGATGTGTGTATGCCTATAATCCTAGCACTGAGGAAACGGAGAGAGGAGGATCCCTGGTCAGACAGTCTAGCCTAACTGATGAATTCCAGGCCAGTGAGAGACCCTGTCTTTAAAAAAAAGGTAGGCAGGGGCTGGAGAGATGTCTTAGCGGGTAAGGCGCATCCCTGCGAAGCCTACGGACCCTGGTTCGATTCTCCAGGTCCCATGTAAGTCAAATGCACATACTGGTGCATGCATCTGGAGTTCATTTGTAGTGGCTAGAGGCCCTGGTGGGCCCTTTCTCACTCTCTCTCTCTGTCTCTAATAATTAAATAAAAATAAAACATAAAAAAATAAAAGGGGGCTGGAGAGATGGCTTAGCGGTTAAGCACTTGCCTGTGAAGCCTAAGGACCCTGGTTCGAGGCTCTACTCCCCAGGACCCACGTTAGCCAGATGCACAGGAGGGCGCACGCGTCTGGAGTTCATTTGCAGTGGCTGGAGGCCCTGGCGCGCCCATTCTCTATCTATCTCTATCTGCCTCTTTCTCTCTGTCTCTCTGTCACTCTCAAATAAATAAATAAATAAATAAAAAATAATAAATAAATAAATAAAAATAAGAGGTAGGCGGCATTCCTGAGGAATGACCTTGTCCTCTGGTCTTCACATGTGCACATACACACACAAACACACACACACACACACGCATGCACTAGAGTTGTTCAGCATCTAAGCACTTAATTCCTGATTTTGTCAACAGCAGGCCAGCTATGAACAATAATAAAAAGAAAGAGCCGTGGTCTTCCTACGCAGCCTGGAGCACCATAAGGCCTACCTGCAAGGAGCAAGAGCAAATCGTGAGTGTGTTTGAAATTGGCTCTCTCTAGCTACAGGTCTCAGCCAAGTTTTGGATTTCTAATGTAGCAGCAAAGAAACTTCTGAAGCAGCCCCTTGATTCAATTCTCGTGACCCTTGTGAAATAACCCTTCTTAAGACTGAGTTATGGTATCAATTTGCTTCAATCTAACAAATACGTACCCTATTACACACTCGAGGGGCTAATATCTAGCTGGGGATCAGATTAGTTCATCTCCAAAGTAGTTGGAGAGGGCACCATGCGCACAGACTTCCAGGAGCAGAGGAACACACGGAGCGCAGGGAACTAGAGAGAAAAAGTCACAGAAACAGGAAGGTAGAGCCGGGGCCTGGGGCAAAGTAAAATTCCAACATTATTCATTCTTTTCCTACACTGGGCAGAAAGGACTTGCTAAGTGCCTATCGTGGGCCAGATAACGGCAATGCACCCAGGCTTTATGGATAGTCAGGAAAGAACCAGTATCCAGCAGATGATGGGAGAGTGTGACTACTGGCGCATGTAGCATGCTGCTTCAGGAAACCTTCCAGAAGAAACAGGCCCTGTGCTTCATAGGAACAACGGGCTGGAAGGTGAAGGACTTCAGCCAGACAGCGAAGTGTGAGGAGAGGAGAGAAGATGGGTGCTTGGTGAGCTCACAGAACAAGGATTAGGTGGGGCGATTGTAAAGTGCGCAGATGGAGGGTGGAGGGTGGGCCGGGAGGGCTGTAAATTAGACAACTATTACCACAAAGGGCTTTGACATTCACCCTGTGTTGTAGGAAATGACTTGAAGCTTTGAGCACCCATGGACTTGGTCCAGGGAAAATGAAATAGAATGACAAATGACCGTTTTCTACGGCAGTTGCGTCTTGAGTTCAGATCACAGCCCCACCTCGTATTTCTAGGTAACACTGTGCCATGGAGATAAAATGGTAAAAATGAACAACTCCAACACAAAGGTAAAGCTGCTCACCACATCGCCTAACGTTGGGTGTGAGAAGGACATACAACTAGTAAAGTGTTTAGCACCTTTTAGGGAACAGGGCAAGCTTGGGTAAGGAAAAGCAGCAACATAAAAATTCCTATCATATTTGCATTGCGCTTTTATAAATAATCTAAAGAAAATTTAGCCTGTCTGAGGATGTGCACGGGTTATATGCAAACATTATGGCATTTTGTAGAAAGGTCTGAGCGTAGGTGGATTTCATTACATGCGGGGGGGGGGGTCTTCAAATGAACCATGATTGATACAAACGGATGACTATTTGTCTTTATATTTTTAATTAAGGCACAATTTCAGGACTGATAGCAAAGTGTGGAAGCCTTTTAATGGGTGGGGTGTATTTAGCAAACTAAGGTTCTTCTGTGTTTGCCTCTAATTTGCTCCCCCCATGTGGTGTCGCTGCAATGCCACAGTGAGGCTGGTGGAGGGTTAATAGGACGTGGGGAATGGAAGCTAGGAGCTCTGGGCAGCATTAGTCTGGCTCAACACCAGCTGTGCCAGAGCATCTGCAGGTACTGCTGGAGGGTCCCCAGGTACCCCCAGTGCAGAGGCTTTGGGGCACGTGAGTACAGATCTTTTACAAAGAGCTACAGTTTCACGAGCAGACGTGGGGAGATGAGCTTCAAGGTTTGGTGCTCACGCCCTGTACGTCACCTTTCTTCTTGTTCCTCAGTACTCTGGACCCTCTGCAGCTAAGAGCCAGGTGTTTTTACCGAGTTGTATAATTTTACACTTCCCATCCTTGTCATATAGTATACTTAGCACATTGAAAGGGACACAGAAAGCACACAGAAGAGCTTGTCTGTTCCATCAGGGGCTCCGTCGTCCCAGTTTCTCCAGCCACGACATACATTTTACTTTTGTGTATTTGCCGCAGGTTACTTGGATTCATAAACTTCTCACAGCTTTATATTAGTAAGAAAGTAAATTGACGAAGGAAATTGGTTTTACTTACCGTTGAGCCAAACCTGAGACAACTTCCAGTTTCTTCGCTCCATTTTTGGTATCAATGTTATAATTTTATAGGGAAGTTTAAACAAAGGCCAGGAAATATGCATATGTTAATTGTTTTAGATCTGGGTGAAATTTCTTTTTGGAAGGCAGGCTTCTTCTCTGCTAGTTTCCAGTCTTTCCCCTCCTCTATTACAGTGTTCATGGGGAAGTTTTCATTCTTCGGAGTCTGTAATTTCAAATCTGATAGCTGAAGGTAGGAGCACAGCATCTCTTTTGAATAAGTCGTCTCTGGCCAAGGGGGTTGCAATCTCCCCTCTTTCATTTCTGCACTTCCTTCCTCCTTCCCCATCCCACTTACTCTCTCTTTTATTAATTTAAAAAAAAATTATTTATTTATTTATTTATTTATTAGAAAGGAAGAGCGAGAGAGGTAGAATGGGCATCCAACCACTGCAAACAAACTCCAGACCCATGCACCACCTTGTACATCCGGCTTACATGGGTACTGGCAAATCGAACCTGGGTCCTTAGGCTTTGCAGGCAAGCGCCTTAACCACTAAGCCATCTCTCCAGCCCTTTGTGCTTAATTTTTAAAGGCCACTCAAGGATAGGGAGTTAGTTCCATTAGTAAAGTGCTTTGCTATGCGACAATGAGGGCCTGAATTTGATCTCTAGTACTGACACAAAATATCAGTCTTGATGGTAAGTGCCTGTAATCCCAGAGCTGAGAAGGAGTCAAAAGTATCCCTGGGGCTCTCTGGCCAGTCTAACCTAATTAGTAAGCTCCAGACCAAAGAGAGACTGTATTTTAAGAAAAGGCAGGCTGGGTGTGGTGGTGCACGCCTTTAATCCCAGCACTTGGGAAGCAGAGGTAGGAGGATCACCGTGAGTTCGAGGCCAGCCTGAGATTACATAGTGAATCCCAGGTCAGCCTGGACTAGAGTGAAACCCTACCTCGAAAAACCCAAAACAAAGGTAGGACTGGAGAGATGGCTTAGTGGTTAAAGTGCTCACCTATGAAGCCTAAGGACCTAGGTTTGACTCCTCAGAACCCACATAAGCCACACATCTGGAGTTTGTTTAAAAAGCAAAATAGAAAAAAAAAAATTTTACGGAAAAAAAAAGGCAGACACTGGCTGGAGAGATGGCTTAGCGGTTAAGTGCTTGCCTGTGAAGCCTAAGGACCCCGGTTCAAGGCTTGATTCTCCAGGACCCACGTTAGCCAGATGCACAAGGGGGTGCACGCGTCTGGAGTTCGTTTGCAGTGGCTGGAAGCCCTAGCGCGCCCATTCTCTCTCTTTCTCTCTATCTGCCTCTTCCTCTCTCTGTCACTCTCAAATAAATAAATAAAAAGCTGAACAAAAAAATTTTTAAAAAAAGGCGGACAGTTTTTCTGAAGAACAACACCTCAGTTTATCCTCTGGTCTTTACTTACATGTGTACATGTACCATTCACACAGGAACGTGCTCAGACACACATACATACATGCATAAAAAAAGAAAAGGTCACTCAGTGAACACTGAGCTGATGCCCAGCCTCGGATCCAAAGGCCGTCCCGCGTGCCACACGTGGCTCTGAAAGTTTGCCCCAGTGTAAAGAGCGAAAAGAAAGCCGGTTCTGTTCAGAGCCCTACAGATGGAAACTGCCGCTGGGAGGCACAACATGTTGCCCACCTCCGGCGCCGCTGAAGGATTCCCGCCTCTTACTTCAGCAGCAGTAACGCTAAGCCTAGGCTTTCAAACAAACAGAGCTACAGACCAAACATCCTAAAACTCTTAAGTTTTTACTAGGGTTATAAAACCCTTAGTTAAGTAAACCAACCATTAAAGAGAGCAGAACACAATGTGCTCCAGGCCTTGCCTCATGAAGCACAGGCCGTGCAGGCAAGCCTTGTATAGGATGGAGAGGGGATCACTTCTGTCCGCCCATTTTCTTTTCCTCTACTTCATAGGAGCCACCGGAAAAAAAAAAAAATGTGGGATCCTCTAAGTCCAGAAACACAACGGCTGTTTTTCTTCTTTTTTTAAGAAAACAATAAGAATTTATGGCTCATAACCTTTCTTGGCTTATATAGTATATAGTCACGCAATATGGTTCCCTTTATAGGAACTCCTATACCACTGAATGTCTTCTCCTGCAATACCAGGATGGCTCGTCCCTACTTCATTGTTACCACTCAATGGCCACCAGTTTCTTTATTTAAATATAAGACATTTCCTTTACAAAAAAAAAAGTCACCTGGTGTGGTGGTACATGTCTTTAATCCCAGCACAGAGGTCAGAGGATCTCTGTGAGTTCGAGGCCAGTCTGAGACTACATAGTGAATTCCAAGTCAGTCTGGGCTAGAGAAAGATCGTACATCAAAACAAACAAACAAATAAACAACAACAAAAAAGGCTGGAGAGATGGCTCAGCAGTTAAGGTGCTTGCCTGAAAAGCCTAAGGATCCGGGGTCAATCCCCCAGTGCCCACATAAAACCAGATGCGCAAAGTGGCACATGCATCTGGTGTTCGTTTGCAGTGGCTAGAGATCCTGGCATGCCCATTCTCTCTATCTATCTCTCTTCTCTCTGTTTCTCT
Source organism: Dipus sagitta (assembly GCA_036346955.1). Taxonomy (NCBI): domain Eukaryota; kingdom Metazoa; phylum Chordata; class Mammalia; order Rodentia; family Dipodidae; genus Dipus; species Dipus sagitta. The sequence goes on along the minus strand of CM070785.1, from coordinate 36,557,272 downwards.
CTGCTTGCAAATAAGCAAATAAAACCATTTTTAAACTAAAGCAAAGATAAAATAGTTGCGAAGGTTAAGACCGGGGGGGGGGGGCGGTCATTCACATGCTACCATATATTTCCTCAAAGCCTTACTACATTTTACCACTCTATAAATATTTACTGAATATCTATTATGATCATAGAACTGGTAAGAAAAATAATGCACGAATTATCAAAATAGCAAAGTAGTAATATGTTGATATGGAAAGTACAGAAAAATGAGGCCACCACGGTGTTGGTTCTTAGCAGAAATGAGCAGCACTGTAGGGGCTGGGGTCTGCTGGGGTCTTCAACATCAAGTGTGCCAGCTGACTTGAGGATGTATCAGGACAGGTTAAGGATGGCTTGAGTGACTGAGAATTAGGAAATAGGCAAGAGTGTGGGAGGGAGTGAGGACAAAGCTAATAAGGCCCTTTGTCTGTGCTGAACCTTCTCTGAACATTGACTTAGAGACCCCCACTGCTGGGTAACATGAAGAAGGGAACCCGGGAACGTCAGAGGTGGTCGCCGAGATACATTCTCTTCGGTTTTATCATCGCTGGCTCAGTAATACAAGAATGTCTTCTCGGGCTGGAGGGGTGGTTAAGTGGTTAAGGCGTTTGCCTGCAAAGCCAAAGGACTCTGGTTCGATTCCCCAGGACACCCACGTTAGCCAGATGCACAAGGGGGCACACGCGTCTGGAGTTCGTTTGCAGTGGCTAGAGGTCCTGGAGCACCCATTCTCTCTTTCTCTTTCTCTCTCTCTCTCTCTCTCCCCTCCTCTTTATCTGTCAAGTAAATAAATAAAAAATTTTTTAAAAAGAATATCCCTCACAAACCTCAAATCTCTTCATTAAAACTAAGGTAAGTATGAGGTTCAATTAACCTTAAGACCAAAAGATATTAATGCATCCAGAATTAGGTTACTTTGATACTAAACTCAGTTCCCAGTGCCTGGAACGTGGGACACAGTGATAGTACCCACCTTTAACACCAGTGATCAAGGTACATTAACACAGTTCCTCTGACTGATTAAAAAAAAAAAGTCAATCATTTTTCCATACTCCTAGCCCACTGTAAAAAAATCTATTTCTGAAGTTACGTGTGTGTGTGTGTGTTGGCTAGGATATCAAACTTATGTCTATGACACTATAAACTACTTAAAATATAATAGTACTTTTAAAATGGAATAAAGTAGCCAGGCGTGGTGGCACACATCTTTAATCCCAGCACTCAGGAGGCAGAGGTAGGAGGATCACCATAAGTGCGAGGCCACCCTGATATTACATAGTGAATTCCAGGTCAGCCTTGGCTAGAGTGAGACCCTACCATGAAAACCAATAAATAAATAAATATGTAATAAAGTACATTTATCTTCAGACTCTCACTCTTTCTGTATAGGTAGCATAGAAAAGGTGTTGATAAAGACGGACATGGTGGCACAGGTCTGTAATCTCAGAATTTAGGATGTTGAGAAGGGAGAATGATAAGTTTGAGGCTTGGCCTGGGCTACATTGTGAGACACTACCTCAAGAAAGAATAATCACCTTCATCATCATCATCTATACCTTCTGCTGACTCTCTTGTGCTTATGATGCAGTAAAGTCAGATTCTGATTCAGAGTTCGAAACTGTAAATTCAAAGGTTTCAACTACTGTATAACGTGAAGCTATGCCCACCTAATTTACAGAGGCATGAAAATTAAATGATCAGGTATTTATTACTGCTATATCTACTCTGCCATTCTGCTCCAATGTTTTGAATTTGAAAATGTTGAATATTTGCATTTTAAGAGAACTCTGCCAATACTGATGAATTTTTATCATTAAAGATTTTCTGGAGTATACCCAACTGAGCTGATTAAATTCCTTTATCATATTCTTATTGTAGAAAACTACTATTATGGCTAACTACTCTATTTTTCCCATTTTCATTCTTATGTCACTGAAAGTATTTTCACTGGGATCAACTCATTTCTATTAAAATTACATAATAGTAATATGATTCATTTATCAATTTTGTCCATATCAAGCATAATCTTAGATTTCTGTTAAGATCAAAGTTTCTACCAAGTTCAAGGTTCAAATTATGAAGAAGAGCATTTTCTCTACATCTTATTTTTCTGTCAATTTGATTCAAAACTAAATTTTATACAGTACAATTTACATTGCCACCATATTTGTTTTCGTGCTGATTTTTTTTTCTCTTCCAGTAATTTTTAGTCTTGACTCAATGAGAGCCTTGATGTTCTACTTACTCAGAAGGCAAATCCAGGGAATATCACGTGGGATTTTGTGAGAGAGAATTACAGAGGAGAATGGGGATGAGATACAGAAGCCACTGAGGCAGAAACACAGAAGCCAGGAAAGGAAGAGAGTAGGAATAAACGCCATGTGGAGAAAGCCTGAACTGTGCAGGCAAAATCAAGCCATGTTCATAGTGATGTAAATAATAGAGACTTGGGCTGCAGGAAAGATGGCTTGGTTGCTAAGGCACTTGCTTGTGAAGCCTAGGGACTCAGGTTCAATTCCCCACGTAGGCCAGATGCACAAGGTGGCGCATTAATCTGCAGTTCATTAGCAGTGGCTGGAGGCCCTGGTGTGTCCATTCTCTCTATATATCTGTCTCTTTCTTTCTCTCTCCAATAAATAAATAAAATATTTTAAGAGAAAATAATAAAGATCATTATTTTCAAATATTGATTGGGTCTGACAGGCTGTCTTCTGCAGTAGTGTTGATAGGTGAACTGTTATTTATATCGTCTATATTTTTTAAATATTAAACAAAACTCTAAATTTCAGGCACTTCACTGTACTATCCCCCTTCCCACAAGTTGGCTTAGCTCCTGAGACTGTCTGCGGGTAGATTCTGTGATGAACGATTTTATCAAATGCTTTCCCAATTCTGGTTCTCTTTCTTTATGATACCTGATCTCTCATCTGTCCTAAGACACAACCCCAGACCACCACCACCCACCCAATCCAGGTTGCTTTAGACACCGGAAGATGTCTATGTATCCTTCTCCATATGGATTCTCCTCCACCATCAGCTTCTACCCATCAACACTTGGGTCCCCTCTGCCATCTCCTCACTGCCAATCCACTGACTGGAGAATGAGTAGTGCGAATTGAGCCTTTCAACGTAATTTCAAAATACCAGGAATCTTAATAAAGTATAAACCTCTGCATCACTTTGAAAGGAAGAAGGCAACAGAACAAGGCAGAAACTACTTAAACAACTTGTGGCCCCACTGGGTACCTTACCTCCCTCCAATTCCACACATTCATTTATTTAAAAGGCCAATCATTTTTCCCCCCCAAACAATACTGAGTGTTAGTAGCAACACTCTACTTTCTCCTGACTTGTATGGAGGACAAATGTGGCTTTGGGAAGTAGCATGGTCCATACAGGAATGAGGGGACAGAATGCAGAGACAGATGGCTTGGGTAGACGCAACTTCATCATTCATAATTTTCCTGACTTTGAACTCATTACTTGATTTCTCTGGCCCCATATGATTCCTGTCTGTGAAACTGAAATAATAGTAATAGCCAAATTGGAAAGCTAGAAGAGTGAGTTGGATACATAAACAAAGAGAAGGCACCAGAAATGTTTGGAATAACTACTCTGTACATGAGGACTACTTATGAGTGAGGATGTGTTAATTAGTTACAGTGCTTGTTTTCCCCATCAAAGTTTCACTCACACAGGTGCCTTCCTAGAAGAAATCAGCCATCTGTCCATAATGGCTAATTGGGGATCAAGTATAGTTCCCCAATATAATAAAAAAATAAATAAATAAAATCCTAGAGTAGAAAGATGGAACAAGACATAAACGCAGGGAGAGGCAGAGATGCTCAGGGCAAGATGTGAAGGTGAAATCACCATCTTTTTACCCCCTGGCCTCCTTGCTCCTTGCAGGTCCATTCATGATGCCTTCATGCCCTGGCTTCCTGAGTCTCTAGGACCATAGGTAGTGCTCTGGATGTGAGCAGACTCCTTTGGTCTTCAGAAACGCCACCATGTAAGGAGCACCGAAGAATCAGAGAGCCCATAGAACTCTCTCAATGGTGTCAGTTGCCATGCTACTGATTTCAGCCTAGCTTGGGATACTGGGAACACATGACACATGGTCAGATATGTGTAAAGTCTGATGCCCAAGTCCTCCTGGATTCACCTGGTGCCACCATGTAACAAGGGTAGCAGTTGTGGTTTACGTATCAAGCATTCCCCACAGGCTTTGTGTGTCTGGACATTTAGTCTCCAGCTGGTGATTATGTTCAGGAAGATGGTAGAATCATTACCAGTTGGGGCCTAACTACAGGAAGTCGGTTACTGGGAGGCAGGCCTTGATGTCTATGGTGCTGCCTCAGTTCCTACCCTTACTCTGCTTCTTGTACACCAAGACAGGAGGAGGGGTGGAGATCTAACCACACACTCCCACCACCACAGGCTCAGGTGACCATGGATCTGTCTATTACCAGTACTTTCCCCAGCATGATAGGCTGTATTCCCTCAAACTGTGAGTCAAAATAACCCTCCCCCTTAGGCCGCTTCTGTCACAGATTCTGTCCCAAGTATAAGGAAAGTAACGAATACAGCTACAATTACCATAGTTCTATACACAATTAAACACCTGCTCTCTGTGAATGGTTAGAGGCCTATGAGTAACACTTGCACCAGCAGTATTTTCCGGAAACAATGCAGTAACTACGACCACCACAAGTCCAACACACCCAAATCCAAGTGTATTTATGACACAGTTGTGGGCAGGTAGTTTGGAATAATGAAGAAATACTTGCACACCACCAGACATTCGATGTAAAATTCTTGGGGCATTCTTCGGATTTGTTTTCAAGATGAAATAAGACACCGCGTCTCGTGGATGGGAGAGTTGCCATTTGAATATATTTACAGCATCTTAAAGTCTGTTGTGGGACTTAACGGCTTGTTCCCTGGATTCCTTCTCATTGTTGTATATTTAACTTTATGTCTGTCAGGCATGGCAAGTACCTCAATATCCTACTGTTCAACCAAGCATCAAAGAACAGACAAAAAAAAAAAAAAATGCTCCAAACCCAAAGGGAACAAAAAGAAAAAAAAAAAGGAAATAAAGAAGAAAAAGAGAAAAACTTAGAAACCTTATCTGGGCTTTCATTCAAAACAAATTCCTTATCCAACCTATAAAATATTGCCAAAAACCTTGCTATAATACAAACACTCAATCATCAAGCAACTGAAAAATTTATGGTGGATTTCCTGCCGATTTGTGGGGCTACGGGATCCTGCTGAGATAAAACTTGCAAGGATATGACAGGCATTTGAATAAACCGTTCTATCATGTAACTGAGGTTTTTGTAAAGGATGAACTTCACAATTTCCTCCAACACAGCTTGTGGAGTAAAAAAAAGGAAGGAAGAAAACATAAAGAGATGAAGTCAAGGATATGCCTGGGCAGGGGGGGAGGGGCAAATAACCACTTTTTAAACTCCAATCCAAAGAGGTGGTGAACTGGGTAGTCCACATGTACCAGAACTTGTGAGCAAATCAAAATAAACTAACAGAACCTCTGTGCTTTTGATGCACAGGCCACCCAGGTGACTACTCATCCAGGAATGACGTTGTTTGTAATAAAAACTATCTATTTATACTCTTCAGATGACAAAGAGGGCTAACCAGATGGCAAGAAACACACCAGCCTTCCAAAATACACATTTTGATTATCAGCCCTATAAACACATGTTGACAAATTACTCCATTCTCAGATGTGGCTTCCTCGCGCCTCTCTCACCCATCAAAGTTTAGCTGCACTGGGGGGGCAGGGGGGAGGGCAATGGGCTTTCCTGCCAAATGGATCCAAGGAGAGGAAGAGTGAGACAGGGTCACAGGGTTACACGGGCCAGGACTGCCTACGCCGAGAAGGCAGGAAGCCTGGGTCTCCAGGGGTGACCCTCTTTGCAGCTGTGCCCTTCCCCTTGACACACGAGCACCAGCACGCGCAGTGGTCCATGAAGGCAGAGTTGGGGGGGGGGGTTGAGGCGGAGGGGCCGAGCTGACAGCATCTGCTAGGAGTAGGCCAGGGATGCTGCTCTGCAGGGCCCAGACGCACAGTTTGGCAATTGGCCACTGCCACCATGTGCAGAAAGAGCTTACTTTATACGTTTTAAAGGGGTCCCGCGTCTAGGTACAGCTTGCCTTGGAGTCAGCAGACAGAACAGTGTGGATGGGACAGGGACAGCGTGCACAGTCTCATGACATCTCTCCTCGTTTCCTCTTCTTCCCTCCCCCCACCCAACACCCCCAGACCGACTGCTGCCTCCGCTTCCACCCTTCAGACAGGAGAAAATATTCATTTAAGGCATAACAAAATGCATTTTGTAATGTGTAAATATAATAGCCAATAGACTCCTGAGAGATACACTAAATTAATCCCACTTGTGAAGGCCTTAATATTAGGGTTTTTTTTCCCCTTGGGAAGAATTTAAAATCCCACAAAAGCCCTTGATTTATTTCCTCCCTATACAATGGCAACAAACACTCACGGAACTTTTAAGCAAAGCAAAATACCACTCTACTGCTGAATACGTGGAGAGTCAGTGCTCCACTCAGAGTGGATCCCTGGACAATGAAAACAGTACTTAGCGCCCATTTCCCTCAACCTATGAACATAACACATTAACACTGCCTGCCCAGTTCAAGGAAGACAGAGCTCTGAAATGTGTTTCATCCATACTCTGAGCTCTCCTCTTACTCTGGTCTTTCCACAGGCTTATTAGCATGTGTTATCGCTTTCTTTGATAACTGTGAAAAAGTATGGGAAGTCCCAGTAACTCAGATACACTTAGTTCAACATAATTTATAGCCTGAAGAGTGCAAGTAGTGATCATTTATCCTACATTGCAAGTTTAATGGGATTGGACATTATCATCAATACACGAGCCTACTGCCTCAGAAATCTGAAATAAAAAGGAATTAAATATTGTGTGTGTGTGTGTGTGTATTGTGAACAAAGGCCAAATATAATCTTTTCATCTTAGTGCATTCCATCCCTGGGTAACCTGGGTTCTTTTTTTTAGTGCTAAAGATCAAAGCTGTATACATACTAGGAAAGGGTTCTACCATAGAACCAGATTCTCAGCCCAGTCATCTATCTTTAGCACAATGTTATTTTCCTTCTCATAACACCAACCCAGCTAGCTTTTCATCTGTAGGAAGAGAAAGGTTGACTACAGAAAGAAAAGCAAGCAAAACACAACCTAAACTGAATTTAGAGTGCTAAATTAACCATTATTAGTGCACCAAACCTCAACTCTCAAGTCATGCATGCATAAATCTTTGTTCTTACACAGACTTTAGTGTCAATAGGCCCCCTGGAAGAATGTGTGTGTGTGTGTGTGTGTGTGTGTGTATGTGTGTGTATATATATTCAAAATCATTAGTCTCTTTTTGTGGCAAACATAAGTAAGAAAGAATTATCTAGGTTCAGCCCAGGATCAAAATGAATTAATAACTGTACTACATTCATAGGGGCATATCAACTCCCACATAAAATATAAATGTTACTAAAACCACAACTGTCACAAATTAACTACCATCCTTGGTGACACAAAGCAGTTAAGGAGGCAAAGATGGTCAGGCCTTAAGAACTAGGAGAAAAGAAACGGGGAAGAAAATTAACATGACTTAACTTTCAAAATATTTCTTCAAGGATGCCACAATCTTCCATTAAAATTAATGTACTGGTACATTTCCCTTACACCCACCATCCAGTTAAAATACAAGATCCATCACATCCGAATTTTGTGACAATGGTTAAGTCTTCTTCAATCTGTGTGCAAATTATGAAATAAGGAAAATGTACTTCCTTACCTCTGCCATTTGGAAAATGACACCTTTTAAGTCAATAATGCAATACTTAGAGAAAATGGTGCCACAGCAAAATATGACAGCCCAGGCGATGCAAATTAGTGCTCAGATGGAGAGAATCCCTATTCATGGACCCCCAAAAAATGTGGCACTTCCAGTAATCCCTGCAACTTGTATTGTGAATAGCACTTAAAATCTCAGGCCTCTACAGAGCATCCGGGTTCTTCCCATTTGTGATTTTTTTTTTTTTTTTTTTTTTTTTTACAGTGGCACTCACTCATCAGTGAATGACAAAGAAAAAGAGACGAGGATTTCTAACAAAGAGGAGATTCAAGCAAAGTTGAACCCCCTACTCTATAGCCATTTTTCCCTTCCAGGGGTCTATTCTCTTATGAATTTGAAGAGATTTATGCCACTAAGAGCCATTAATGCTAATGCAGGTAGTTATGCCCCTGGAGTACCGCCGTCCGTGCTAGAACAGCCCCCGGCCCGCTGCCTGGCCCCTCGGAACCCAGGCTCCCTTGTGATCGAACTGAAGAGTGTCCCGCAATTTCATCCCTTAATTGAGATCCTAGCATATGGCAAGAATCCAAGGCCCTGGCTTGGGCTGTTTATCTTCCAATACTTTCAAGTCACTGACTGGCTAGAAGAGAAACCACACAGCGATTTAAAGGGAAAGGGGTCTGCTTGCTGCTCCTCATTCTCCCCTCTTCTTCCTCTTTAAATCTCTGTCTCTCTTCTTCCACTTCTAACAAATAATAAATGACTATATCCCCAGATCCTCTGCAGGCCTGCGCACCACTGTGAATAGTTATTATAATGTGATGTCATAAAACGGGTCATTTTTTACAGTAGGTAGGCTTTAGTTCCTTTATAACTCAGTTCTTTTATTAACTTGTGGTCATCTTTCTCTTTCTCTAAACTTTGAGATTCCAGAAGTATTCATGGGAAAAGAAAAGACTCAAATTGTGGGGAACTGGGTGGCTGGAGAAGAGGGTGGGGTATAATTTTCATGTGGAAGTAAAATAAAATATTCCAGCTGCTGCTGTTACCATCAGCTGTCATACCACCCATGGCTTCCATAATCAAAATGTCCCTGAGAATGTAAAGAAAAGGCGGGAGGAAGGAGGTGAGGAGCAGGAGAGAGAGAGAGAGAGAGAGAGAGAGAGAGAGAGAGCGCCATGTTTATCAGTCAGGAATCCACTTTTCACAAGAGGACTGCATCAATTAACATTACTGTGTGACTGGTCCCGACACACAGACAACTTTAAAAACACGCAAAGCATTCCACAATAATGACATGCCGTGTCCTAATATTCATTAGTGTAACTGCAGCCTTTGGCCCTCTGACTCGTGCTACAGTGGGTTTTGTGTTAAAGAGCCTTGGAGTGTTGTTTATTTTTGACCAGGCTCTGTATGAATGATTTAGACTTCATTCAAAAACAAATGCATTTTGTTTCACTTGAAGTTACTAAGCAAAGGAAGAAAAAAAAATAACAGCTGTCACAGTGGGTGGACAGCCCAGTTTCTTCTTTTTCTTTTTGGTTTTTCGAGGTAGGGTCTCACTCTAGCTCAGGCTGACGTGGAGTTCACTATGTAGTCTCAGGGTGGCCTCGAACTCGTGGCAATCCTCGTACCTCTGCTTCCCAAATGCTGGGATTAAAGGCGTGCGCCACCACACCCAGCCCCAGTTTCCTCTTTGATAATTAGCCAGGGGGAGAAATGTTAGGCAGGGTGATGGGCTACACGTCCTTGTATAACAAACATACATTTTCTACAACGAGGGTACGTGTGGCTATGGTGTGGTCCTCAGGCACAGCCTTTCTGACTGACGTGCATATGAACTGCGGGATGAGGAATGTAAATAGAAAATGTTTCAAATCCAAGTGTTTTAACTTCACATTATAGAAAATAATAAATACTGACTAATGTAATACAAGGTATTTCTATCTTGGGGTTCTAATGGCTAACCACTTGAGCTCTGCTTTTGTGGTTTATAATGTCACCAGAAGCCTCCATGGAATTATATATAGAATAAATGATAGGCAATGTTGAATTACAAGGCTATCAGGCTGTAATGCATAAAGTAAGTACCTAATATAGCCTTATAAATTATAGGCTTTTATGGCCTCGCATTTTACAGCATAATGTCACAAACTTCAGTGATACAATATATTGATAAAGGATATGATATCACATTAAGTTTCAAAAAAATGTCCCTAGCACTACATTAAAGTTAAATTATTTTGCAGAATTGCAAGCTCGAAGCTAGAAGGATCCTTGGAGGACGTCACACTCAATGCTCATCCACTCCTGCCACTACCCAAAGGCCAAGGCCTTCCTCACTCCACGGCCCTGACAGATGGACTTCTTTCCTCTAACACTCCCGGCATGAAAATATCGAAGACAGGGCTAAGGAGATGGCTTGGTGGTTAAAGGTGCTTGCTTGCAAAGCCTGTTGGCTCGGGTTGGCCAGGGTTTGATTCCCCAGTACCCAGGTAAAGCCAGATGCACAAAAGTGACACATGCATCGGAAGTTTGTTTGCAGTGGCATGAGGCCCTGTTGTACTCATTCTCTCTCCTCTGTCTCCTCTTTTCTTTTTCTTCTCTCAAATAAATAAAGAGATAAATAAATACAAATTTAATTTTTTTTAAAATAAAATATCAGAGGACAGTGTCAGGAAGGCCTCAAATGTACACACATAATAAAGACCCACTTCTGGGCTGGAGAGATGGCTTAGCAGTTGAGGCATTTGCCTGCGAAGCCTAAGGACCCAGGTTTGATTCCCCAGTACCTACATAAGCCAGATGCACAAGGTGGCACATGCCTCTGGAATTCATTTGCCAGAGCTGGAGGCCCTGGCACACCTGTTCTATCTATCTATCTATCTATCTATCTATCTATCTATCTATCTATCTCTATCTCTCTCTCTCTCTCTTCCCTCTCCCTCTGCCTCTGCCTCTCTTTGTGTTTCTAATAAATTAATCAATTAAAATATTTTAAGAAAAGCTCCAATGCCAAGGAGCATACCTACATGTTAAATGTCCACAGTATAGCTGAATCGTGCACGTCACAACACTGTTTAACTGTATATGAACACATATACACACTTTGAGCAAATACATTTTCTATTGTTTTGTTGTTGTTGTTGCTTTTGTTATTTGTCTTCAGGTACGGTCTCACTCTAGCCCAGGCCAACCTAGAACTGGAATTCCCTATGTAGTCTCAGGCTGGCCTGGAACTCACAGGTAACCTAACTAGCTCTGCCTCCTGAGTGCTGGAATTAAAGATGTGCCCACCACACTTGGCTCGTCTACTGTTTTCTAAAAGAAATGACAAGGGATGCAAAAAGAAAAAGGCGTAAGAGTTCCAATATCCCTTTGCATTTCCTCCTTTTGTATTTTTCAAATACAATAATCATTGCCTGAATCAACACCTTCACCTAAACAGAGACCTCCAAACTCTCAATGACACCACTGCATTGGGCTCCTGGGCTGCTCTTGGGGTTACATACACAGCAGGAAGGCAGGGGGCAGCCCTCATCCAAAACTTGTGACGGTTTCTGCAAATAAATTTTGACATAGGCTCCATTTACATCTGGCCAATTCTTTGTTTAAAAACAACTTTAAACAAAAGTAAACTGTAGTGTCTCATTGGGAAGAATGGAGTCCTTTCTTCCAGTCTTCTAGGGATGTATTTGTTCCAAATTCAGTTAATTCCAAGAAGGGGTGGTCAAGGACAACATATATCTATATCTATATATCTATATATCTATATATCTATCTATATATCTATATATCTATATATCTCAAAGCACCACAGACATGTAAGCACTACTTCAACCTCTTTCTTCCCTCCCTTCCTCTCCCCTTCCCTTCCCTCCCCACCATTCCTTCCTTTCCCTGCCACGCTATCAAATTCTCACTTATATTCATTGTAAAAAACTGTTCCTTAAATATCTTATACATTTGTTCCTTCGCCACCATCTTCTACTTCCTGGTTGTGAAATGTCTTCTGTTAAAAAAAAAAAAAAGTGTCTTTATATTCTATCAATAAAGGACCAAGCAGTAAAGAGTCAAGACACATATAAGGGCTGGGAAGATGGCTCAGTGGATAAGGCGCTTGACATGCAAGCCTGAGTGCCTGAGTTCGGATGCTCAGGACCCATGTAAAAGCTGGATGTTGTGGGGGGCATCTGTAATCCCAGCATGCCCATAGTAATAAGGTTGGTAGAGACCAGAGAGCTTCCCAGAGACTCCCAGGCCAGCTAGTCCGGCAAATGGATCGGTCAGGGGCTGACACTCAGTTATCCTCTGACCTCCACATGTATGCCATGGAATGCATGTGCACTTACACAAATAGCATGTACACACATGCCTTATACACACACGTACGTACAGAGAGAGAAAGAGAGGGGAGGAGGAGAAGTTCTCCATATTCACTTAACCTCTGCTCCAGGGGCATAAGCTGGTATATGTGGTACTTTAAAAACATTTTTTTTTTCCCCGCAAGAAATCAAGACTGTAGAAATGCAGACCGGAGAGAGACAGAAAATATTCTTTCTTGTACATGCAAAAAGTGGAGAGTTCCACTTTCTAACTTAAAGTGAAAGCTTGGTCCAGGGCCAGGGCTGTAGCTCAGAGGTAGAGCACTTGTCTAGCATATTCACGGCCTTGGGGGTCCATCCCCAGAACCAAAAGAGGAAAATAAATAAATAGGCCAAAATTAGCTTTGCTGATTCAAATATTGAGTTTAATAAGCTTATTCTATGGGATACCTGTCATAGGAATGAAGTATACAGGAAATAGTCATGGATTATTAATGACTTGCTCTACATAGTAACAATAATGGTCAACGCTTATTAAACGTTCCAGTAAACTTTTAAACAGACAGTGGACATGAGGTGCATAATCTCCATTACTTTTTGGGGAAACCCTGTGACACAGACATGCCAGGTAGTCCCACATTTTAGATGGAGAAGCATGGGGTGAGGTAACTTCTCCAAATCACGCAACTACTAAGAGGGAAGAGTTAGAAATCGTGCTCAAGCAAACTGACTTTCCTAAACCCTACAAAATGCAATCTTTCCGAAAAGACAACCAATGTGGGACATACTTCCAGAGGGGTGGGTGTGCCCAGTGCAATTGGAGTATATCTTATCAGGCAGGAGGCGATAATAAGGCAGAATGACAGAAGGACTCACGGGCAGAACTTAATCAGCATTAGGAGAAGAAGCCTGCTGATCTGAAACTAGCAGGGGAAAAAAATCCTCTCATATCCTAGGCAAAGAGTTTTACCTTTTGTTCTAAATCAGATTTGGGTTTAAAAACCCAAAACCTTTTCATCCCTCCTGGGACAGAAGGGAATGTTTTAGGAAATTTCTTTTGGTTTGGGACTACCAGCAATAATACCAAGGTTTCTGGGAAATGGAAACAGAAACCCCCCAGGCCTTCACTCCCTCAACTTTCTAGGTGAAACTGACAACAACAAAGAGACCCTTTGAATATTTCTTTTTAGAGATACTACTTTTTAATGAGAGAGAGAGAGAGAATTGGCACACCAGGGCCTCCAGCTACCGCAATCAAACTCCAGACATGTGCGCCACCTTGTGCTCATGTGCGACCTTGTGCATGCGTCATCTGGTGCATCTGGCCCATGTGGGATCTGGGGAGTCAAACATAGGTCCTTAGGCTTCACAGGCAAGTACCTTAACCACTAAGCTGTCTCTCCAGCACACCCCCCCCCCGCCAACTTTGCTAATATTTTTATTAGCATGTCTTCCTGTTAAAACTTTTCTCAGTGGCACTAGCTGTGTTTGAAGGCAGCTAGGGCCTAACAAGACTGCAGACCTGGGAAAGCGGGGGGTCATGGGGTCCAAGTGAAGGCCAAGGGAAGGGTCCACCTGAGAGGACAGGCCGGCTGGGCATGGGCAGAGGGAAAGCCACGGGAAGGTGAGACGGTGTGCCACCAGCACATCAAGCCAGCAGAAGAGAGGGCAAAGTATGGGATTGCTCCTCCACAGCCAAGCCCCGGAGAGAGGCAGAGCCCAGAGTGAGAGCAACACCGCCCCGACTTTGGAAAGAGGAAGTCTGCAGAGCTGAACTCCATCCTCCCTCCGACCGCACTCACACGCAGCTAATAAACCACCGTGAGCCTGCGCATGAGATGGAGGGTGGTCGGGAAGGGAGAGACAGAGACGGGGTGCCAGGGAAGGAAAACGGACCAAGAACAATATTGCATCACACACACAGAACACGGTATCAGAGGAATCAAAGCTAATCAAACGCCTGAAAATAATTTAAAATATATACAGAATGCCCCGCCTGGCATAGAAATAAATATTCCAGTAGTAAGAAGTTCTACTGCCTTTTTTTTTTTTTTTTTTTTTTTTTTTGCTAGTAATAGGGATACTAGCAAATGAGAAAAAATAAAGCAAAACAAAAATCCAGCAATAATAAAGTTCTCTCCAAGGACAAGGACCACAGAGAACACAGATTTTGAGTGTGAGGCACCACATAGAGTTTAGATAAAAGAGCTTTAAAATTTTTAGGGTGCCCCCTTCCAGTGTTTCACTGGCTACTTAAAAAGTACTTAAGCACAAAATATTTCCCTCAAATGCATTAAGCGCCCAGAAAAAAATGACTTTAACCACAGTGTGTTCGCTTTGTGCCAAAGGCTGCTGATGCCCCTGTTTGTGTAATGAACAGGGCAAGCACTTCAGCCAATGAAGGGACAACCAAAATCTCACAAGAAAATCGGCGTGAACCCCTAACACACATCAAAAACCACTTGTTCTTTGTATTTTTTTTTTTTTTTTTAGTCCAAGTTAAGTCTTCACCAGGCACCTCACTTTAAAAAGGTGCCTCCTTCAGTGGAGGGAAGAATCATACATAGGTCACCTGGTTTTGCACATCACACAATGATGCTCTTGCCTCTTCTACTTGGGAGGGATTTCTCTAAGTTTAACCCTTGAGCCGCCAGCCAGCCCTTAGCAAGAGTCTCCATCTGAGTCTAGTTCAAGGGCCCTCCCCGGGTCTCTAGTCTGGCAGGTCAGCACAGGCTAATTAAAAGCCAAGGTCAGTCTGGAATCACAGGGCCACAATCAATACTTCTATAAAACTCTCACATGGTTGGGCTCTCTCAGTAAGAAATATTAGAGCCAGGGGTGGTGGTGCATGTCTTTAATCCCAGCACTGGGAAGGCAGAGAGGTAGGAGGATCACCGTGAGTTCAAGGCCACCCTGAGGCTACATAGTGATTCCAGGTCAGCCCTGGCTAGCATGAGGCCCACCTCGAAAAAAAAAACAAACACAAAAACAAAAAGAATATTAGGTGGAAACCCTAACTGCACCTTCTCCAAGTTGATGTGCATGCATTGTTGTCTTGATGTCTCACTTGGAAGCTCTACAGAAAAAGTCAGTCCAGAGGATTATTTAGCAGTGAAACATGATCTTCAAGTTGCTATCACCCGTCTACGTCTACTACAAATTTGGCTAAACGTGAAGACATCTGACACTTTTTAGCACTAAAAATAAAGATATGAATCTCTCCTACCATAGCTGACTAGAGTATAAAATATTATTATAATTTGCCAAATTCAAAGTTAGCATTATAATCCCCCATCACTTTTAGACTGAATCAGTTTTTTTTTTAAAGTCTGCAGACAGCTCCATGAATGTAGCCACACCTAAGAAACAAGCCAAGACTTTTTTCCCCCCTCCAAAAAAAAAAGAAAAAAGTCATGAGCTAAAACAGCTGGAACTGTTTTACACTAGACGGTGGAGCTCTGTGAGATTGTTCTCGTCTTTGTCTGTGCGGCGGGAGGAAGCTGGGCTCCGAGGTACTGTTCATTCCCACGAGGACCCCCCCGGGTAAAAACGAGCCCAGGCCCCCAGCTCCGTCCTGATAAGGTCAGGTGACATAGTGTCAAAAGACAGCCAAGGAAAGAGCTAGGAAAGTGCTCACACAAGGATAGTTTCCTTTCTCTTAGCCAGAGATAATAAAGAACAGAAATGGACTTGAGATTTTCTTGTTCACTTACTATGAAAGACCTTGAGAGTCCCTTCCCCTCACTCTCGCGCCTACGTCTCTGCGCACGTGCGTAGCTATGAGCGTGCGTATGCTGGTTGTGCACTCATATGAAATCACTGCCTGGCTTTATAGTCCAATCAGAGAATTAAAATATACTCGATTAGAGAGCTTGCAGTTTTACACTAGATTGTCCAAGGGAACCTGAGTCTTGACATTCAGCTGCAACAAAATGATGTTATGTCACCTCTAAAAGCCAGTGAAATCATTTCATCAGAAAACAGCCCCCCCCCCCAAATGCCCAAGTAGTCCCAACAATGTGAGTTGGGAAAAGATGGAGCCCAGGACTTGTGGAAAATAAAAAGGGACAAGAGTGTCACAGGCATAAAGAAAGACTTCAATAAAGCAGGGAGAGTTGGCAAGAAAGTAGCAACAGCCCAAGTTTATGAAAAGGGGAGGGTACGAAGCCTGATGGGCAGATGTAATAAAAGGAAAGCACTATTGAAAAAAAAAAGAGAGAATGAGATGAAGAAATATTTCCAAGGAAAAGAGACAGGTACAGGGGGAATATATTTGAAAGAAAGAAAGAAAGAAAGAAAGAAAGAAAGAAAGAAAGAAAGAAAGAAAGGAAGGAAGGAAGGAAGGAAGGAAGGAAGGAAGGAAGGAAGGAAGGAAGAAGAAGGAAACGAAACATCTCAGGTTGGAAGGAAACATCACGAAACTGATGATGTATCTGAACAAGGCCAACAACTTTTCTGCATGTAAACAGAAGTGGTTTCCGGAGAGAGAAGGCCCAGAGCCCTTGTGTGTGTGCGCGCGCGCGCGTGCGCACACTCTCACACACACACGCACATACACACTCACTCGCAAGGAGGCGACAGGCATCTAACTATTTCAAAAGCCACATCTAAAATTTCATTAAAAAGAGCCCAGCTGCTTCCTTACTCTGACTTTGTCTTTAAGGACTTAGCTAAGCTGAAGGAGTGGCCAGAAAAAGGAGGAAAAAAAAAAAAAAAACACTTCAACCCATCTCTCTCAAATTCTTTTATTTCAGCAATGCATTAAGCAATCTCCCTGCAGAGTTATTCTCTTCTTCCTGGTGTGGATAAAGCTCCCCCTAGGGAGCTCGGTAATTTCCAGCTTCTCCGAATTCAGGTATTAGTAAAGACCGCTTGGGGACACGCAACAATATAACTCTACATTTTCAGGCATTCGGAGAGAACCCCCTAAGGGTCCCAAGTTCAAATTTCTGAAATGTAGGCATTGTAAAAGGAACCTCGGGGGACTCCAGCAATAGAAATCTGCTGAATTCAAAGCATTTCCTAAGCCCTGGCAGGAGCCTTTGCTCCCACTGGAGGCTTTTTATAAAACATGTGTTGCTGACATGTTGACAGATTGCTCAGTGAAGTGTTAGGTGCATACACAGGCTGGCCATTTAGGGGGACATCAGTTTACCCTTCATCTCTACCTGAAGCACCATGTTTTATACATTACCCGAGGACAGGCAGAAAACAGACACTTTCCAACAAAGTAGAGTATCACTTGGCAAGAGACAAGCAACCCCTAGCACATACCTCTATCCTCCTCTGAAAGGAGAGATGGATTTTGTAGTTGTAACTCTCTCTCTCTTTCACACACACACACACACACACATACCCTCCACATATACGCACAGGCTCACATGCTATGCACGCAGGGTGGTACGGAATCTCCCCAAATCACAAAAAGGTCAGAAAATAAATTAAGTGTACAGTGCAAGGCCTGGGCTGGAAATTGCCTTCATGTATCAGGCCTGCCACCCTCTCGCTACACAGGCCAGAGCTCTGAGGGTAGAAGGAGCAAAGGAATTTTCTAATGACAGCTGACTGTTGGGAGGTAATCTGATCAAAGGCCGATATTAAATCCAACTTCTGCTCATATCAGGGTATTAGTGATGTACGACTTAATAACCCAGCAGCTCCAAAAGTGCTGCCGTGGCAACAGGATGGAAATTGGGATAATAATGTATTCATGGTGCTGGCGACCTGGGGCTGCAGAGCGCGCTCTCAGGGGAGGGTACTTCACCCTGAGCCAGACGTGTCTGGGCAAAATCACTTCACAAAGGACAGGAGTGGAATACTGAAGAGCTCTGGCACTGATGAGAGCGTCGATAAGGGGAAGAGTGGGATGAAGCGAAGGGAGGGAAGGAAAAACATTTTCCGCAGAAGAGCTTGAGTGGTGCTTCTCGAAAAAACCGACGGGCCTCAAGAAGCTCTCGCCGACAAGGACAAGCAAAATGGATAATTATTAAATGAACACAAAACTACCTTCCCGGCAAAGGGCTGGAGGAGGAAGGCAACCAGCTTGCATCAAATGACAAGATGTGACAACATCGGCCTCCGCTGCCTTCCAGCCCTACTTCCCTACCACCTCGCAGGGGAAGGGCAACTGTCTGTCATCAACTGAACACCCCTGCTTCTCCAGTGAACCCCCGCCCTTTCTCAGCCACTACAGTATAACCAGAGACAGAGAACATAAATATTTCCAAACAAAACAAAGGTCATGCATTAACCTGTGATGCCCTCCGGACTATCTCCATGAAATTTAAAGATATATATATATATATATATATATATATATCGAAAATAGAATCTTGGGACAAGCAAACACTATTTGACTATTTGGCAATGCAGGTACAAAAAGGAGTTTTTACAGGGCTGAAAGGGGAATTAGGACACTTAATGAAGCCAAAAAGGGGTTACAGAAGACAGGGCCATGGTGCCCAGGAACATCATGCAGTTATACGAGCGCCCACCTAGTCTAATCTAACACAGCATCCCTCTGGCTCCTTGGACTGAGGAAATGAAAGCAAATTTCAATTCCAAGTATCTCTTGCAAATTACATCATATGGGACTTACATTGGCTGAAGACACCTTTAGCATATCAGAGAATATTCCAACAGAAAACTGATGGACCAGGCAGGCCTGTACTTTGGGGTAGAGTAGCAAAAAAAAAAAAAAAAAAAAAAAATGGCCCAGCTTTTCTTATCTGGCTTCACATACCTTTACTGCTATAAGGAAAGGATTTCTCTGTAGCCCATACAGCGTACCTCAAAGAACAAAGAGGCCAAACATAAGCAAACTTGGTGAAGACGTGGCGTCAAGCCCCATCCTGGGGGGCCTGGCCGGCTCCTCTTCTGAGGAAACTGACTCCCCGTAATCATGCCGACATGCCGAGCGCAGCAAATCCTCATTTCTTATTCTCGCAGTGCCTGATGCCAACAACGTACACATTGTACTCTTAAGCGCTCTTCCTGCCTTTCCTAGTATTACAGATAATTTGCTAGTTTCAGAGTGTACTTATTACAGGACTGTCAGAGGAGTTTTTGTTTCAACAACACGTTAACTTTACTGCACTTATAAAAAACATTATGTGTCCCCTGTGATTCTGTGTGTTTAAGAGCAGCGAAATGTTATTGATCCCGGTGTGACAAATCAAGAGTTAGGTAATGTCTACAAAACTCAATTTTCTGCAAGACATAAAAACCCTTTTTATGAAACCCCTCCTTAAGAAATTCAGGAGGAATTCCAGACCAGAATGAGAGAGAGTATAAAGGTCAGTAAGTATGTCACATTAATGTCATCTAACTCTCTTCTAATGACAGGCATGTGACCACAGAGGCCAATATAAACCAATATTTACTTTCACTACTGTGAAAAAAATACATCTGCATGAAATTTCAAAAATTGCTTTAATTTGACTGAAAATCTTCAGAAAGTTCATTAAAGTGAAGCCAGTTTCAGTAACGAAGCACCACATGACGGAGATTCACGCACAGGTATGTGACTTCTCTCAGCATTAACATTCCATCTGCTTCTAGACCCCTACAATGGCCTCTCTCAGAACTCATCTGCTATAGGAATGTCTCTGACTAAAAACATCTTCTGCCATACATCTCTTCATTCCCCTTATTTTGTTTTTCTCTCTCAGAGGAAAAAAAAAAAAAAAAGCTGAAACTGTCTCTCAACAGTTGTAGCAAGTAGACCCTGTAGGTAGGAGGAAGAGAGAGAAACAGAGAAACAAACAAAGAAACTTCTACTGTGCAATATGACAATCTGGCCGTGATTTGGACCAAATTTCATTCGCATCCAAAGACATTTCAGAACTCTGCGTACATATCTGGATCTTCTTTTCCCCCCCCCCTCCAACTGTTTGGGGACAGTAAGCAGTGATACTGCATTTAATTAACAAGCAAGTGTGATGCCCTTCCCTGTGAACAATACTGAGCCAATTGCTTAAGTTCTTACAAAGATAAATGTTTGACAAGGGCCACTGTACTGCCACAGAAGATGAGAGCAGTCATTTCTCCCAACAAACTTGAGGCTCAGCACCAGCTCCAGCCTTCCTGTTCACCTCCACCCCCCAGCTCTTCCCATCCGGGAGTTCAGCTCCCATTGGGGAATCTGCTTGCCCAGGTCTACTGGTGGCTCCCTCATTCCTTCTCCGCCTGGCTTTTCCCTCTCCCTTTCTCTGCTGTATTCATCATTATTCAGCTGCATTATAACACTTTTTTTAAAAAAAAAAAAAAGGCTTTGAAAAAAAAAAAAAAGAAATCATTTGATTTTCATTGCCCTGGAGAGAATTAAATACCCCCAAGGAAAAATTCTGGTACATTCTCTGCACACATTTACATGCAGCCAGTGAAGTAAACATTTCCATAATTGCTCACTTCAGAACACGTTACCCAGTTCCTAGGTACAATAACTGTCAGGAGTCAATGAGGAATAAAGAATTTTCCTGAATCCTTGCACATAACCTGACTAGCATTAATAACTCCACAGTTGTACATAAGTTAAGAAATGGATTGCTGCCAGACATCAGACTTGCTCTGAACACTTAGGTCATCTGCTCTTCATTCTGCCATGAACAAAGTAAAACTGTTTCTTTTCTTTTTTCTTTCTTTCTTTCTTTCTTTTTTTTTTTTTTTTTTTTACAACTTAAGGCTATTGATAATAAAAGCATTCTTACCTTCCTTCTACTTAGAATAAAAAGGCAATAGCCCAAGCTATAGCTTTTTTTAACCTTGGAAATTACAGCGACAACATATGGCTCCCATTTACTTCCAATTTTACTCGTACTGTGAGCTTCTTTGGTGAAGCTGCCTTCTATTGCTAAATGACAAAATGAGTGATGAAATTCAGTTGCTATGCTAGAAAAACAAAAAACAAACCGTGGTGGTTAATCCCTAAGGAAAACTGGACTTTGGTTATGAATCATCCTTACCAGCAATCTCGTAAATCCTAAATAAAAGTCTTTATGTCCGAAAAAGAAAAATAAAAGTATTGTGAATAAACATTCTTTTCTTTTTAAAGTGCTGGCAGACAGGATGGTCCTCCTTCTCCCATCCCTTTCAGACAAGGTTAGAGAGCATGCCACTGGCCCTGAGTGATTATTTGAACAGAACTTGTCTTGTGCAAGAAACATCAGCGAGGAGGAAGACAAGCTCAAACTCTGCTCTGTTTTTACTGTGTGTTTGCAGGGATCCTCGCCCTGCTTCAGTGAAGAGCTTGGGAGGGACACAATAAAACCAAGCCCATTGGCTTGGATGGAATTCATCATTTCTCTAAAAAAAAAAAAAAAAAAAAAAAAAAAAAAAAAAAAAAAAAGGAAACGTACACATTTGGTTATCTGATAAAACTTTAGGAGTTCCCTGTTTCTCTAACTAACGCATTCCCTACTTAAACCCCCAACTCTTGCGTGACTCAAGATTTAGTCTTTTGGATGACTTCAGGTAATCATTGTCTAATTAGGCTGTGACAAGGTTTAAGTCAACAAGACATAAATTCAAAATTTGGGGGAGGGGTATGTTTTCATTTTAAAAATGTGGCTAGCTAGACAATCAACTTCTGCAGATAATAAAAAGTATGTAGCTCTGTGTGTTATAAACTATTTATGACATGTTCAAGGAAGTTTTTCAGCCAGGCAGAAAATATCCTTTTAATAAGCCCTTTTTACTACAACTCGCTATATTATTGGACTTTTGTTTATTGTTGTTTTCATATTTTCAGCATAAGTATAGCGCAGAAAAAGACAAAAGCTTGGCTGCGCACAATTGAAATGTTATACAATTTGCAAAAATGATGAATAAAATTAAAACTGCCTGTCAAAGCAAAATGAAAAGCAATTTTGTTTGCAATGTTCATAGCAGCTACGGAGAAACAGCCAAATTCATGAACTGCATGCTGTCTGCATTTTATCAGCGTCCCCATAGCCAAAGAAACTGCTTGGATGGGAAAAGATACCAAGCTGAAGTAGAGCCGGAGGTACACACCATTCTAGCCTGGCTGTTGGCCTTCTTCTGACAGAGTTTGATCTGTGTTACTCCAGATGGACCTGAGAGTTCCTATCAGGCTATCTATATGGCTATGGGAGCCTTACAAAGCTAGAGTTTTAGTTCACATTTAAATTTCAAACACCTATGAAATAAGCACTCTGCGCTCCGCTTCTTGGACCCCTTGCTGGGCACCTGGAGAACCACCATGGGTGCTGTCAGCCCCTCGCTGGGTGTCTGGAGAACCAAAATGGGTGCTGTTATCATGAGTGGTACCAGAACCTTGACTAGGGAGTAACTGCTCCCAAGTTCACTGCCCAGTGTACCTAGGCCATATTCTAGAATGACTGTATCCCATTTGGTTAATGATATCCCAAATCTGATTTAGTCAAAATATAATTTATGTTAGTAGGGGCCCCAGGAAAGGGTCCCTATAAGGGATGACATTAGACGTCTTACTAAAACTACTAATAGGCTTGCCAAATCGCTGGCCTCCACCACAGAATGCCATCATGACATAAGGGAATGATAAGAACCTGAAGTACTTTCAGATTTAGCCATAAATAAATCCCTGGGGGAAATCTTGAGAGATGTGTCCGCCACTGACATCTCCTCCACTACAGAAACCTCTATCGAAAGTGAAAACACACACGAGAGACATTCCATTCAAGTGAGCAACTCTACATTCATTTGGAATGGCTACCCATTAAGTGCAAAGAAATGAACACATGATCTATCTCAGTCTTTAGGCTAGGGAAAGCCCACCACCCCCCCTTCCTTAGATATAGCGCCTGAATGCGGCCACCTCATCCAACACTGTTGGGTTGCAAATTCATATGCCAACGCAGTGGCATTTAAATGCAGTTACACAAAAGGCAACATGTGAATCTGAACTCAGGATTCATGACTATAATCGTTTTATTGTGAATTCCGAGAAAGCTGACTTTCCTGGCAAGTGGTTTGTCAAACTAGAAGGTTAAGAGAAATACAGGTCAGCTCTCTGGGTTTCACCTTCCAAACATCCAAAGATCCTTGAATCAACAAATGCCACTGCTCCTGAAGAAACTTGACTCTCAGTAGACTTCAGACACCCTTCTCACTATGCCCTATGCAAGCTGCACTTAGTATGTGGCATTTCCCTTTTTCAATTGTGGGAAAGGAGTAGAAATTTGGAACTACCAGAATATGATAATCAATACCTTTGTTAGATACGACTGTGCTTGAAAGGTCATTGAGAATTAGGGTTTTATTTTTATTTGACTTTTATTTTTTTAATCCCAGTTATTAGGGCTGAAGAGACTGCTCAGCAGTTAAGGTGCTTGCCTACATAGCCTAACGACCTAACTTACACATAAAGCCAGATGCACAAGGTGATACATACATCTGGAGTTCATTTACAGTGGCTGATGTATCCATGCTCTCTCTCCCTCCCTCCCTCCCTCCCTCACTCTCTCTCCTCAGTGTGTGGTGCACACCTTTAATCCCAGCACTCAGGAGGCAGAGGTAGGAGGATCGCTGTGAGTTTGATGCCAGCCCGAGACTAAATAGTGAATTCCAGGTCAGCCTGGGCTAGAGCAAAACCCTATGTCAGGAAAAAAAAAAAAAAAAATCTCAGTTATTTGGAAATTCTAGTCATTGATAAAAACAGTCATCTCAACTTCTCTTGGAACAAGAAAGAATTTAGAACCTGAATGTTCCTGATGCATCACAGGAATATGGTCTGTCCACCACCCCCCATAAAGAAAAAAGAAAGAAAAACACAGAAAGGAGAGAAAACAGAAAACTCGTAAGAGATATAAGTGTCCTCAACACTAATTTCATAGACTGCCACATACTACGTGAGATGGAATTTCAAAACCATAGCTTTGGCTTGATCTAAGGCAGATGTGCGGTCGTACTAACATTTGCACATGTCACCTGCCAGTTTCCCACTTGGTGCCAGATCCCAGCACTCTGGGATGCAGACTAGGTGGTGGGCACTAGGTTTGTGTGCCACTCCTGCAGTGAATGTCACTTCATCATTCTTTGGCTCTTGGTCCCCATGTGCCACATCAGGGCGCTGACATTTCAGGAGTTGACTTCAAGTCGGTGCCGCTGTGTAGCACATTCTGGAGCTCACAGGAAGGGCTTTCCCATCACCCTTTGCCCACACCAGTGTTTTGCAGAACTCCCTGCATTACTATTGTAATGTGAAACCTGATTATCAATCTTCTTCCATTCCTTCCACGAGCAGTAGCCTGCGCAAGGACAGAGAAGGGATAAATAATGGTGCTTATCATTAAATTATAACATGTGGGGCTAGAAAGATGGCCTAGTGGTTATGGCACCTGCCTGCAAAGCCTAAGGACTCATGTCCAACTCTCCAGGTCCCACGTAAGCCAGTCGCACAGTGATGTAAGCGCACAAGGTCTCACGTGCCCACAAGGGGGCGCATGCATCTGGAGTTTGATTTCAGTGCCTGGATGCCACGGAGCACCAATTCTCCCCCCTCCCCTTTGCATAAACAAAAGGCCAGTCTGTTGGGCTTGCCTCAAAAAAAAAAAAAAAATACAATGTACGATAAACAGCATGGACACAGACAGGAATAATGTTTGCCATTGCTGACAGGGAAAAGACCATGAGACAGAGACATGTGATCTTTATCCTTTCTTCTGCTACTAACAGCAGTGAAAATGTGAACAAGTTTCAATGTTATTGGACTGAGGTTCACTGGTTACTGGTTTGGATGTGATATGCCTCTCAAGGGTTCATTATTAGAGTAGTAGAGGCTTCGTCCCCAGTGTAGCTATGCATGAAATAGTGGGCCCTTTATTTTATTTTATTTTTTATTTTTATGTTTTTGGTTTTTCGAGGTAGGGTCTCACTCTAGCCCAGGCTGACTTGGAATTCACTATGGAGTCTCAGGGTGGCCTCGAACTCACGGCGATCCTTCCTACCTCTGCCTCCCGAGTGCTGGGATTAAAGGCGTGAGCCACCACGCCCGGCTTAGTGGGCCCTTTAAACTGAGTGTGGTGGTGCACACCTGTCATCCCAGCACTCAGGACTCTGAGGCAGAAGGATCACCATGAGTCTGAGGCCAGTCTGGTCTATTAAGAGTTCTAGGCCAGCACGAGTGACAGGGTGAGGCACTATCTTAGTGACCACCCCAAAAGAAGTGAAGCCTACTGGGAAGTGGTTAGGTCACCGGGGAAACTGTTTCTGGAAGGACTGAGGTACTTCGTGTGAAAGCACACTGCCTAAAAGACTAAGTTATAAGAGATCGAGCCTGGGCTGCAGAGTTGGCTCAGTAGGTAAGAGTTGCCTGTGAAGTTGCCAGGCTCGATTCCCCAGTACCCACGTAAGCCAGATACACAAGGTGGCACATGCATCTGGAATTTGTTTGCAGTGGCTGGAGGCCCCAGTGCACCCATTCTCTCTCTCTCTCTCTCTATCACTCTCTCTCTCTCTGTCTGTCTCTCTCTCTATCTGCCTCTTTCTCTCTCTTTCTCAAATAAAGGAATAAAAATAAAATATTGATAAATAGAAAGTGAACCTGACTGCTGAATCTCTGCTTGCTTCCTTTCTTACCATGTGATCTCTCTCTCACACACACATGGTCAGCCAGAATGTGATATTGTCAAGCAACTCCTCTCCACAGCCATGTGGATCTCAGGGCCAGGCTCTTGAACCTCTAAAATGATGAGTTAAACAGACTACTGTTTTTCATCGTATACCACACAGCCTCGGGTATTTTGTTGCATCGTTGGAAAAATTGACTAATATATGGGGATTATGCAACAAAGCAGCAACCCCCAAATTATTTTAATGTGTCCTTTAAGCAAAGTCTTACGTAGAATTACAAAATATATAAGACTGATCCGAGCCACGTGACTTAAGTCCAAGGAGGATGCACTACACTCCAGTGCATGGTTTCCACCTTTTCTCTTCCCAGGCTCTTAGGAGTCCGAGGGGTTCCCCAAGCACACTGCGAATCCAGCCTCGTAAGGACAGCCAAGGTCGCTTCTAAGTCTAGTAACCCCGTGGATTCCCCACGGGCAGTTTACTTCTATTTCCAAGTCAATATTTCAGTTTCTTCAAATGAAGAGGAGGAGGTAACAGAACAATAGAAGGCAAAAGAAAAACTATGGATTCCCTGTTGCTAGTGACCAATAGTCAATAATTAAAGGAAGCTCATTGTATGCAGTTCCTGTCTTCAGCAAAACTCCATCTACCGTCACACAGAGATTGTTACCAAACACTCCACACTGCCTTTGGTCCAGACATGGACTCTAAATAAAGTATCGTCGCAGCACAAAGAGACTTTCTGGTTTGCATTTGTGTACATACACACACACACACACACAACACAAACACAAACACACATACACCCCCTCAATCCTTAATTTCTTAAGGTCTCTAAACAGCCATTATCAAGAAACTTACACTAGAGAATCAATCAATCATTGCTCCAGGAGTACAACATTTCAAACCAGCTTTTTCTGGATTCTTCCTCAAGGTGATCTCGTTGTTGCAGCTCTTCAGAGATTTAACAACAAAATTCTGATTTCTAAGCTCTAATGGAGCTTCTCAAGATGGGAATTTATGATATTCTTCACAACACTTGGCGATTTTATGTTCTACAATGGAACAGTCGGCTGCTTCGTTAGTACTCATTTTGGTAATTTGGTTATCTAAATAGCACTGTTTGGCTTCATCTGGAAAGTAAATCAATTTGGTGGTCTGTTTTTAGCAAATGGGGCCTTTATACTGTCCTGCATGTAATAGAACCTTCACCTTCAAGCCATCCATTTAAAGCCTTCCCTAGAGGATGTATTGTGATTGTCACCTATTTAAATTAAAATTCATGTTTAACACACAATAGCTGCTCAAAAAAAAAAAAAACTAGTGCCTTACAATCAGCAAATTAAAGATAAAGTTATGCTGTGTGCTTGCAAATAATTTCTTTAACCCAAAGCATGAGAAGCGAACTCTAGTTTATGAATATTATCCTTGGCAAGCAGTAACCTAGAATCTTAAAAGGTTCATTTTTATCATTGATATTTTGAAGTTGCAACTTTGATCCATAGCAACATAAAAAAGAAATGATTTTATTAACATTCTCTTTCATTACTGGATAATGGTGGTACTGCTGGGAAACTGCTAAGGGCTGCCCTTAGAAGAGGAATTCACAAATGATTTTCAAATAATAAAAGCAATAAAAAGTTCTTGGTTTCTCTATATACGACAAGTTTTCTCCACTTTTTTTTTTCTTTTGCTGTTAATTTTCTGTGATCTTCTGGTCAATGTCCATGTAGGTATAATTCAAAAGCCCGTTTCAATCCATATACATACATACTCTATGAGAAAATAATTACAAATTTAATAACAAAGACCTAGCATCTTCTCTTTTTCGCAGGATTCCAGACAAAAAAGTGGGTTTTTGCTTTGTTTTCTTAAATTATTGGATGCTAGCATCAAACCTTATTTTTTACCATGTGTGAATTACCCTTGCATGCAACAAAAATGGACATAAATGGTGGGAAATCTGTCTATACTTCTCACATGCTTGTCTTATACTTTAACAAGCAGGTTTGGCCATAGATCTTTCCTCCATCACTATCTTTGACCTCCCCTACCACAAAAATATCTATTTCCATAAACTACATATTTTAGAATTATACATACTTACAGAAAAGTGAATGGGCAGCCTAGACAAGTTATAGCCCTGAAAACTGGACAATTTAAGGTCATATGATTTTTAAGGTCATACAACAATTCCAAGAAAACACATTTATGCAGGTACACTACTTATCCAAAGGCAAGTGTAAAGACCCCGTGAGCCCCTACTCATTACCATCTACTCCTGCTACCCCCAAGAAAGCCGCCTACTTGACTTTAGTGAGTGGTATCCATTCTCTATTCATTGTCATCCCACCTCCATGCATGACTCTAAATAATATAGCTTAGTTTCACCCCATACTGAACTCTGTGTGAATGGGTTCACACTGAAATCTGCGAGCTGGTTCATACTTAGCTCTGTGAGTGGGTTCATACTGGCTGTCTTTTCTCTTGGACAGCTCTGCATCCCTGAGGGTTGTAGATGAATGCAGCTATCATTCATTCATTCCTATCATTGGTACTATTCCATTATTTGTTGTTTTTTATTGTTAATTTTAAAAAGAGAGAGAGAGAATTGGCACACTAGTGCCTCAGCCACTGAAATCAAACTCCAGACCCTTGTACCGCCTAATGGACATGTGAGACCTTGAACCTGCTTCACCTTTGTGCGTCTGGCTGACGTGGGATCTGGAGAGTCAAACACTGGACCTTAAGCTTCACAGGCAAGAGCCTTAAACACAAAGCAACTCTCCACCCCCTATCCCGTTATTTGAACATGCAGTTTCTCTCCTCTCTGTTGTCATAGATACTGAGTTGTTTCCAGTGTTGACAGACACTGTTACGATGACTATTACGTGTATGTCCATGTGACTCCCCACACACATTTCTCCAGGCTAATGAGAAGTGAAACTGACAATTCACAGAGTTTACATGTCTTTAAATTTCTTGGAGAGTACCTATGGGTTTTCCCAAAGTGGTTTTACCAATATACACTCCAACAATAGGTCCTGCATGTCACTATAACGCACATCCTTATCAATGCTTAGAACTGTCACTTTTAGCCCAAGAGCTTTTATATTCCACACTCCTGATTACTTTGGTAAATGACACAGCACAGTTCAGATAGCATGGATATGGTTGAAGGCACACCCTCTTATTCTCTTCCCTTTGTGCCTTTGTCTTTTCTTTTCGATTTTACTTTTATTTATTTATTAGAGACAGAGAGAGAGAAAAAAAAAAAAACATGTGAGAATGGGAGTGCCAGGGCCTCTAGCCACTGCAAACAAACTCCAGACACATGTGCCACCACGTGCATCTGGCTTACGTGGGACCTGGAGAATCGAACCAGGGTCCTTAGGCTTCGCAGGCAAGCACTGTAACTGCTAAGCCATCTCTCCAGGTCTCTGCCTTTGTCTTTTGATAGCTCTTGTCAATTTTAAGGTCATATGACTTAAAAAATACACCCTTGCTTTATTTCATTTCCTTTTATTCGAGCAATTGACAAAACAGATCATGTAGACCTTGGTAATAGTAGCCTTGATAGAAGCACTAGGTACAAAAAGTAGAATTTCTTGAACAAAAATTACTGTTATCTGCTACTACTCTTATATATATATATTTTTCAGAAGTACTAGAAATAACACGTGACTCCTTCTACTTAGAGATACAATTGCGCTTTTTGAATTTTAAGTTCAAGTTCTAGCGGGATACATACTATTTGCCTGGACTTGCAAAAAGTTGGGGATCTGAGATTCTCTATTTATCCAAAAATAGTCACAGTTCATTCTAATAGAACCCCATTGCTGATAGCCTCTAAATTGAAAGCTCTGGAAATTGGTGGATGCATATGGAACAGGAAAGAAAATGAGAGAAGTTTTCTTGAATAAACACTCTTCTTTAGACAGTGTTTTGACCTTCTTGAATTGCCTTGTGGTGTGTTTGCATTCAAGTACATGACTAGCTTCCTTTCTGCCTTTGCAAATACCTTCTTTTCTTCAAGGTCAATCCCAAATCTCCCTTACCACAAAACAGGGCATTCCAGAATATGGGGGGAATTCTACTAACTTCTCAAATCACAATTTCACACTGTAGTGCTTAATTATAATCTCTAAGGTGCATCTTGCTATACTTTATTCCATTTCATACACTACTAGAAGGCAACAATCTTCCCTCCAGCATGCTGTCTTCCATGCAGGAAGCAGTGTCCAGCACAGAGCTGGTGTTCAGTAAGTACATACTGAACAAATATATGGAATTAGGTTTCTCTGTACTTGTGTATGCTTGGTCATTTCACTGGATGGCAAAGAGGAAAAAGCAATCATTTCTTCAGATTTACCCCTACATCAGTAAGGTTGACAGACACATAATGAGTTTAAATGGACCATAAAAGAAGACATGCATGCTTTAAGGTAAATATTCTTTCAAAATATCTATGGCATATCAAATTTAAGACACTTATCCTTTGTAGTTCGGTTTTCCTAAAAGAGTTACAATAGTTGTAACAGTAATCATGTGCTAGTCAGATGGCTTGTGAAGCTTGGATAAAATCAATTTATACAATTCAAGTTACAGTAAATCCATGCAAAACATTTTTCCTTATCTGCTTATGTCATCCCACACAGATAAGAGAAATGACTGAGGTGAGGCTCTGACAAAGATGACTAGAATGCCATCTTCCACAGAAAGGTTAGAACATAAATGTGAATACCACTAGATGCAGCCTGGCTGAACAAGCCACCAACATTGCAAATGCCACAGAAAGGTTAGAACATAAATGTGAATACCACTAGATGCAGCCTGGCTGAACAAGCCACCAACATTGCAATTCTATGAAAGTTCTGCTAAGTGAAAGACCTCCTCGGGGACACAATCATTGAGTTCATCTAGA
Source organism: Dipus sagitta (assembly GCA_036346955.1). Taxonomy (NCBI): domain Eukaryota; kingdom Metazoa; phylum Chordata; class Mammalia; order Rodentia; family Dipodidae; genus Dipus; species Dipus sagitta. The sequence continues at coordinate 36,526,571 of CM070785.1, read as the reverse complement.
ACCATAGGTTCTAGAGAAAAGCTGCACCAGAAAGAACTCTATGCTTCCCCCACTAGATATATGTTCTGTTTTTAAAACATTCATGTATTTATCCTTTATTTTTGCATGCATTTCAGAATAATGAAATCCAGAATCCATAGTGGGAATCTTATAATAAACCATTCTTAAACTTTTTAATTGAGTCACCCAGAAATTGATTTATTCATTCCTTCATCAGATACACACTGGAGACCACCCTGAACCAGGCCCTAAGTCAGATGCAATGTAATGTACTAAATTATTCACTCAATCTAGAGGAAAAGCTGATAGTATGATATATATACATATGTATATATATATATATATATATATATACATATATATATATATATATATATACACATATATGTATGTGTGTATACCTGTATGCAGGTATATATAAATGTATGTGTGTACATATACATATATACCTATATATACATAATACATATATACACACACATATGCATAGAGCTTCTCATCATTATTATAAGAAACTGCTTTCTCTTAATTGCTACTGAGTTACTATGGTCAGAGAGCACAGTGCTGGTTCGTATACAATCACACAAGAAAAGAACACAATTCAGGACAAAAGCCTCCTGACTCTAAATTTATTCTGTCCATTCTAAGTGGTGTCCAGGTCAAAAAGTCTCTGTCACTTAATGAACTTGGGGCCGAATCAGAGTATCTCTCACATATACTCTGTCTATATTCTGGTGTGTGGATTTGACCCACTCTGAAACTAGACCTTATGCTCCTCTGGAAACATTTTTGTTCACCTACTGCTGCTAAAGCAAATGGATGGTCCAACTAAAGAGATGTGATTGCTCTCTACCCACTTCCATCTCCCCTGCCCGTCATAGGGGAAAGGGAAGCAGACTATCTCTCTATCCCTGGGACTTAGGTTCTCTCATCAGGATATCTTAGATATTGTTTCTCCACATACATCCTATTTAAGTGGGAGCTGGGTGACCATAATGAGCCATTACATGATCTGCTTGATGTATTTGTGTGTGTGTGTGTGTGTGTGTGTATGCATCTACGTATGCTTATGTAAGTATGCACACACTATAAATGATATATACAAATGTATATTTCCAGTAGCAATAATCACAATGAACAGTAAGACTTTAGAGTTGGGTGATGAAAGGCCACTGGGGAAGGTAATGGCACCGTATTCTGCAGAGACTGGCAGAGATTCGGGAGAGTAGCTGGCACACGTTGGCGCCACTGAATAAAATTAAAGTTACTCTGAAGCTTCACAAGACATGCTGGATGATGTCGCTCTTCTAGAGAGGGGCCATGTCTCAAACGATGTCGTGCTGGCTCTCTGCCGGGTGGGGGGAGGGGAGCACCTTGGACAGCGGACATCCTGGGCGCAGCAGCAACAGTAACGTTCTCTCTCCTACAGCTTCCCCATATGGAAATCCAGCAAAGAAAAACAATCTGGGGGCGGTCACCTGACCTGGCTTTGTCATCCTCCGCATCTGGCCCCATGTGTAAACATCTCTATACAGAAGGAAACTGACTCATCCCTGTCAGGAAAAGTCAGCTTTCCTCTGCCCAACACACAGGAGCACTTAGGAGGCGTGAGGCCTGATGGGACAGTATACGGAAGCACTAGCCTGTGCAGGTAGGAAGCAAAGGCTCTGGGCTGCTTCCCACGTGCTCACTGGCAAATCCAATGAAGGAGGGTGATGGGGAGAGACCATGAGGTGGACTGCCCAGACACACAAGATTAGCTGAAACGTAAACCTTTGATTCAGTCTAGGATGATGCGTTAACAAAAGGTAAGTGTGCGAGATTGAGAGTACAGGCAGCATGATCAATTTCTCAGAGACAGTAACTACACAGTAGTCTCACTGAGAGAGAAATGCTTGGGACACTCTCAATCACTATACTTTATTCAAAAAAAAAAAACAATTGAATACTCACAACAGGTGTTTAAATATGCAAGGGAATATATTGCAAGGTCTTTTATAAAGCATTTTTTCAGTGGTGGCCAGGCTTGGAAAGCACTATATTTGATGGATGCTTCTTTAATAAATAAAGAGTGCTGATGACATAGGCGAAAGGGATCAGGATATTAAGGGCACACCACACTAGAGAGGGGAACCGAGAGACCGGGGAACAAAAGGACTACCGTTTAAGAAATTACACTGTAGAAACCCTTCCCTCTCGTTCCTCACTTAGAAGCATGAGATCAATTAAAATTGCATGACAGACTTGGAAGAAAAGAAATGATAATAAGAAGGACTCTGATTTCTGGGGTAGATTATGTTTCCCTAGGTGGCCACAACAATAACTCTTATCCCACGTGCTCTTTTACAGTGTGACCTTCCCCTGTCACCATCAAGAACTGGAGCTCATGTTCCCTCCTCTTGTATCCGAGCCAGACTGGGAACTTATTTTAACCAGGAGACAGAAGTAACACTGTGTTACTTCTGAGCCTGAACCTCCTGAGACCGCACCTGAGACCTGGGTGCACTCCCCCCTGGGAACCCAGGCCCTGGCTGTGGGAAGCCAAAGTAGCCACATGAAGAGGGCTTGTAAGAGTGACAACCTGGACCCAGCCGACAGAACAGCTGAGCTTGCAGGTGAGGCTGGCACCAGCCTTGGAAGTGAGACCATTTTGGACCTCCAGGTTAATCCCATGAAAAGCACAAGAGCCACCTAAGTAACTCAAAGAGTCAGAAAGAAGAATAAGCTATTATTTTGAAGCTGATAGTTTTGTGGTGGCTCATTATCCAGTAATAAATAACTGTCATGATTACGTCGTGTAGTCAGTCATCCTTTAGCCTCCACAGGGAATTAGATCTAGGACCCATCCCACAAGCAGTAAATTCTGTGGATGCTCACGTATACATACATACATACACACATACATACATACGCATGGTATTTACATATGGTGCGATACTTCCTTTACATATTTTAAACCATCTCTAAATTATTTATAATACATAATATAATTAAATATTATACTATATTATCTAGGAAATAATGTCAAGTACAGGCATTTTTTTAAAATATTTTCAATCCCCAGTTGTTGGAATCCATGGGTATAGCATCTATGAAAGTGGCTGTACTTTGCTTCATTGCTTTAAAATACGATGGGCAGACTTACACATGAAATGGCAATCTAGTGGGAATGGCTATTTAAATATGTATGTTCTGAACAAATAGTACATAACAAAACAGTATCCTCATTTTTGTCTCTTTGCATATCTTATTAAAAACTATGTTTGCAAAGTATTAGAAAATCCAAAAACTCACCAAAGCAAACTTAAATAAAGAAGTCACTATAAACTTTTCAGATTATAATGGAAATATAAACGCTCTTCAAAACATTTGTGGGACTAGGGAGCTGGTTCAGTGGTTAAAGGCACTTGCTTACAAAGCCTGCCAGCCAGGATTCAATTCCCCAGTACCCATGTGAAGCCAGATACACAAAGGGGTGCCTGCATCTGGTGTTTATTTGCAGTAGCAAGAGGCTCTGTGCATCCATTCTCTCTACCCCCCTCTCAAATATATAAAAGTATTTTTAAAAGTTTGGTAATATTTAACTTCAGTGAAACTAATAAGGCATATACTTACACTGACAACTTTCTGCTCTTCCTTCTTCTCCCCTTTGATTCATCAAATTCTTCTCCACCCATTAAGATGTATACATACATATTAATAATTTGCAGACATCAAACAATGGTGAGAAATACATATATTTCTCCCAAGCCTTACAAACACAAAGGGGTTGATCACTGCCTATGACACACAATATAATTCTCTGACAATTTAACAGCTCTACCACAGAGTGTGCACCAACTTTTTTTTTTATTTTGAAAGCACCTGTAACTTTTCCGATTAACAAACATCAGCCACTGGCAGCTGGAATTCACATTTTCTTCCATCATATCTATATCCAGCTTTATGGAGATTTTAGGATACACAATGGGGACATATTAGAAGTTTATTAAGCTCTGGAACAGGGTTTCCTAAAGTGTCGGAGACATCTAGAAGTTTCAAGGCAAGCAGGAACACTGGCAAGGACTCAGGCTCAGACATCACAGGTTCTATGTAGTAGGACTCAGGCTAAGACTGTGCGGGTACTATGTAATGTGACCCCCAGAGCGAAGAAGGACCACAGTGATCCCCTACCTTCGACTCGAGACACATACTCTCCTACAAACAGGCCAGTCACTCTTGCCTCTTGAAAGATCATCTACAGCAAGGGGTTATCCATATTCAAGGGACTGTAATGAGAGACCACAAAGCCTACTTTCGTGACAACATGGTGATCTGCAATAGTCCTCCTGGCCTGTGTACCTGAGAGAAATTATGGTAACCCCATACTGAGGGCACAAGTCCCCAGTGGACTGGAGGTCCCCCCCTTAGGGATTAGTAGGGATTTTTAAAGAAGTATAAAGAGGATCTGGGGACTAGGGAAATATTCAAATAAGGTAGGAGGGAAAAGGAGAGAATATGTTTGCCAGAGTCTATCCACTTATGGATAAATATCTACTGTAACTTTTGGAGTATATGAGTGTTTGCTTGAAGTGTCAGATACCGACCATGTAACAAGTAGTTCCTCCACCCAGAATATGCTTTGGAGTAGTGGCTTGTGAATCACTGTTCATGGAACCTTGATGAAACAAATCTCCTAGCAAAACCAACACTGGACTTGGAGTCACAAGTTCAATGCCCAAGTTCTCCCAGGGCCAGGAGATCATTAAGTGTGGGTGAGTCTCAATTTCCCTTTCAATAAAAAAGAGAGTTGGACCGGATGAGCTCAAAGGATGTTTTGAACTCTAAGCTTCATTCTTGAGCACTCCCTTCTGAAGTTTCTACTTTTCAGATGACATTGGGGAAGGCCAAGGAGAAGAAGAAAAGTGAGACAAAGGGTATGTGGTAGCATTTTGAGGCCTGTCACATCCTTAGCAATGAGAAAAACTGGCATGACAGGACACAATTTTTAACTATGTCAGGGACCCTACCAGCAGTTCCCTGTCTCCAGATGACAATGGTAAACTAATAGTACCTAGGTGGTATGTCATATACTAAAGGGAAAAAGACATGCCTTTCACATAATTGACCTCCATATTCCAGGATACATGTAGAACAGAGCAACTTCTGTGATGATTCCATGGAAAATATAGTTCCTGGGGACAAATCAAACCATCTTGATGTTGGCTGGGTTCACAGAAGTTCCATGTGCCTCAGTTCAGAAATCATTCCCTGAGGTCATATGTCCATAACATGCCTGACTTGGCTGTATTAAACACTTCTGCTCTAATAAAGACACGCTCCCTTATTTTTTCTCTGCAGGAGTACTGCTGCATTGAAAACAAAGAAAAAAGATGGAAAGACAGAGTCCTAGACCACAGCTCTGCCTTGGACAGAAAACAGTCTCTTCGTTGGAAACAATCTGATGTGCTATTTGTAAGATAATATAAAAATATAAGATGTCAACCAAAGGAAAAAAAAAAAGGGTGGTCCACGTTGGGAATTTAAAAGCTCTCATTGCATACTTTCAATTATTTATGACATTAGAAGAGACATGTCAAAATATTACAAAATAATGTAAAATAAAAAGATATTCAGGGCTGGAGAGATGGCTTATCAGTTAAGGCACTTGCCTGTGAAGCCTAAGGATTCATGTTCGACTATGCAGGTCCCATGTAAGCCAGACACATAGTGAGCAAGTGTGCAAGGTCACTCATGTGCACAAGGGGGTGCATGCATCTGGACTACAATTACAGTGGCTGGAGGCCCTGGTGCACCAATTCTCTCTCTCTCTCACTCACTTTCACATAAAAAAAAAAAGTCAGTCTGTTGGGCTTTCCTCAAAAAAAAAAAAAATTCAAATATACCAAATGCATTAGCATAGAGGTTTGAATGAAAGGTCCACCCCTCATAGGCTCACGCCAACATGGTGATCTGCACTAGTCCTTCTGACCCATGGGATACTTGGTGTCTGGCTGGTGGCAATTTGGGAAAGTTTTGGGGCCCTTAGGAGTTGGAGCCTTCCTGGGGGGGGGCTGTGTTACTGGGGACAGGCCTTGAGATTTATTTGTCCAGCCCACTGGGTATTCAGAACTAACTCACACTTATTGCTTCCTCTCGGCTGATGTGACAAGATGTGTCACTCACTTGTCTTCTTTTGTCTTGCTTTCCTTGGTATGAAGAAACTTCCCCTCGAAACTTGAAGCTGAAATAAACCTTTTCCTTTCATAAGCTGCTTCTAGCTGGGTATCTTATCCAGCAACAAGAACAGTGAGAAACTCTTACACTTCACTTGTACTTCCCATGAGAGGTAAATGACTGGAATTCTTGGAAAGGTTGTTTAAAAAAGAAACAGTTGATCTTCTACATTCTACTATCTTCCTTTTCTTAACCAACTAGACATAGGACATAAAGCCATCTTTTCTCCTTGGTGGAGCTTTCAGAAAAAAAAAAAAAGTCTCGATCTTTGAAGAACCACGGAGCTTCCCACACTAGCTCTGGTCTCTAGAACTGCTACCCGTAGGAGACAAAGAAACTCCATATCCATGAGGTTTAAGCTGCTGCTATCTTGGGATTTTTCTGCTATTTATAATTATGAATTCGTGCAAATTCTACTTTTAAGCTACCTAACATGGTGTTAGTCAGATGTTTTGTAGCTGTGACAACATTCTGGACAGAACAACTGACATGGAGGAAAGATTTATTTTGGGGATCGCAGTGTCAGAGTTTTCAGTCCACTGAGGCTTGGCTCTGCATGCTTGACGACAGCATGGCCACAGGAGCATGTGGTGGGCGAAGACCTTTGCTATGGCAGCAGAGAAGCAGAGACAGAGAAAGACAGGAAGGGCCCAGGACAAGGCATAGCCTCCAAGACCACACCCCCAGTGACCCACTTCTTCTAGGTAGGTCCCACCTCTTCAACTTTCCCAAACTTCCCAAAATTGAGCCACCGTCTGGGGACCAAACTCCCAATGCATAAGGCTTTGGGAAGAATGATTCTTATCTAAACCATAGAAGACAGCTAAGGCTATTCATAAAAGTCTACTTTTTAAATGTCAAATCTATCACTTGTTATAAATTTTTAAATGTATATTCAATTAAAAAAAAAGAGATAACCTCAGGTAGTTATTTAGCCAATACAAAGATATCTAGCTAACTAAAAAATGTGTTTAATAATAAATTCAATTTATTCTTCCCAAGTCAATACAGGAATAGCTGGTTGAGGATATTCATGGAAGCTTTTGATTTCTTAATCTTTTCATTTGATAGTGGAGAAAATATTGACCTATCTCATGAGTAAAGACAGAGGATTAACCAATTAATAATTGTCAATCACCAGGAAAATATAAATTTTAAAAAGCAATAAGACTTTTCATTAAACCATTGAGAGCTGTGCTAGTAATTTCTTCCTTCACTGGAGAAAATTTACATTTGATAGGCACCAAAGGCTCATAGCATAATAAGAATAAAACTTAAATGAAAATTAAGCCTTAAGACACTCCATGACATTTTAACAAAAGCATCAAGGTAAAAGATGCCTCTGCCAACTGTAGTCTCTTGAAGAAAGGCTCAACATATTTCTGGTGAATTAAGAAACTGTGGTGGCACCCACACTGGTTACGGTGTTTTAGAGGTCTGATGAAAGATATTTCTATGTATTCTCAAATATGGCCACAGCCCAATTCACTTTCCAAGGGTTATTCACAAACTCACTGCTTAATGCCTATTCATAATCTCTATGTGATTCTTTTCAAGCTGCTCATCAGACAATGTAGTGTGAAATAGACTTTTTTTTTAAACTAGGTGATTAGCTTCTATGCTTTGTTCACACCCATATCACTTTGTAAAACAACATTTTTTACTTTATTATTTTTTTACTTTGTTTTCATTTATATATTTGAGAGAGAGAGAGAGAAATAGGCAGAGAGAGGGAGAGAGAGAATGGGCGCCACAGGGCCTCCAGCCACTGCACACGAACTCCAGATGCGTGTGGTCCCCTGTGCATCTGGCTAACGTGGGTCCTGGGGCATCAAACCGAGGTCCTTTAATTTTGCAGACAAATGCCTTAACCACTAAGCCATCTCTCCAGTACCACCCCTCCCCACCACATCACTTTTTCTAAGCACTCTGGCCTGCTGTAACTCTTGAATTCTTGGAGTATGCAACTTGCTATACCCGAACGCTACAGTTTATGAAATTGTTGTCTGTATAAGATGTGACAATTAGAAGTCAGTCTTGTGACCCATCAGCAGTTAGCCCCCTGGAATGCCTTAACATACTCTGCCACCCCACACCTTTTCCTTTCCCATTTATTTCCAAATGATCCCTCTGGCAGAGTTCACCTCTGACTTCTCCCACAAGCCCTCTCTGCATCCACTCACCATGCTCCTTTCTCTGAACATCCAGAGGATGAACCACCCAGATTAACGATTCAGGCACTTAAGGACATATTAGCACAACTGATATTACAATTTCAGGGGTGTGTGTGTGTGTTTTGTTTTGTTTTGAGGGCAACATAAGGCCCTTAGCCATGGAGTTCATGACACATGTTTCTTTTGTGTCCTCACAATGTCTAGCACAAGATGTGAATACAGCAAAGCATTCTAACACATCTACATTAAACAGGTTGCTTTAATCTGCCTGCTATATTACAAAAAGGCCGACTGAATGTGATCATTTGTTGCACACGTACATTTCTTTAGGCCCTGCTCCCTTACAAAACAAAAGTACATCTCCCACGTAGTGATGAACTCCCTGAAAACAGATGATTTTCTAAACCACTGACCATCTGAACCTCTATTACAGTTAGACCAACTGCAAGACACTTATGCTTGTCTACTAAACATGAAGTCTGAATATTTTAAACTGCACTAACATAATATTAATATGTTCTAATGTTTGAACTAACTTACCAAACTAGAGAGGAGTCATAAAGCCATTCTAAAAATTGTGTGGGCAAAATCTCTGCCAGGCAAGAAGTAAGCTATAGGAACAAGCTCCCAAGGAGTGTACACCTACCAATACCCGAGCTTTGACTTTTAGTATTTGATACAAAATGAGGACTTTAAAAGTAGTAGATAGAAGCAGAGTCTCTTCTTTATTCCCAAAACATGCGTTCCCTTTTTTAGTATTTTATTTGCGAGAAAGAGGCAGAGAGATAGAGAAATGGAGAGGGAGAGAGAGAATGGGCACTCCAGGGCCCCTAGCCAGCACAAATGAAATCCAGACACATGTACCACCTGGTGCATCTGTCTTTAGGTGGGTCCTGGGGAATCAAACCTGGGACCTTTGGCTTTGCTGACAACCGCCTTAAATGCTAAGCCATCTCTCCAGCCCAAAACATGCATTCACTGTTCTGTCTAATTGTAATCATTAAGAATAAGAATCTAAATATGTAAGCATCAACACTAAGGAGGTGGTGTGCACACATAATCAAAGCAGTTTCAGTCGCTCCATTGCACCGCCTTTCCTCCAGCCTCGTCCCTTCTGCATTTTAAAAGGGTCGACTTGTTTGACAGAATGCCAAATATTAACTCATAATAACTCAAATTTCCCAGGATCTTGAAAGATATTCAAATCTGAGATCCAACTCTGAGTTATCTTAGGTAATCATTATCATCTTTGATGCTGACAGAAATAACACTAATTACACCTAGGTCCCTTCAAATGCCCCACACTTTACTCAGATGTTAACTTGATTATCACATTAAAACAATGTTGTCACCTCTGTCTTACTGGCCACACTTTACAAATACGAACTTAGACTTAGAATAAAAATTTCAGTCATCTGTTTAGGACCGTACAGCCAGTAGTAGGATTGGCACCATCTGTCCCAGTTTGCAAAGCCCACCCCTCAACCCAGTATACACCCATCTCCTATAAGTTCTGTGAACCACACAGCACTAGACTCATTTTAACATTTTGAAGTTTTGTTAATTCATTTCTCCTGTAGAAGATTTGTAAAAATTAATTACTACTGAATGATTACATTGATTTTTTTTTCAAGCTAATGGAATTTTTAATGAAAATAATACTGAGAGAGAAGACGGGAAACCAGCAAGTCTAAAATTCAGCCACAGAAACGGCCCGTTAAGATTCACAAGGTGGTCATGGGTCTCAAGCAGTGAATAGTAAATCTGCCTGGTAATTTCTCCCCCCTGACCCAGGGCCTGAGGGGTAGGAAAGAGGTGGCAGCTGCTGGTCATGACTGAAAACTCCTTAATAATATGACTTCTCGGGGCTGAGGTGATGGCTCAAGGGGCGAGAGCACTTACCATGCAAGCATGAAGGCCTGAGAGGACCTGGGTTCGATCACCAGCATCCATGGCCAAAGGTGAATGTGGGGATGGAGAGATGGCTTGACTGTTAAGGCACTTGCTGCAAACCCTAAGGACCCAGGTTTGATTTCCCTGTAGCCACATAAGCCAGACGCACAAGGTGGCACGTGAGTCTGGAGTTCCTGGCTAGAGGCCCTAGCATACTTGCTCATTCTCTCTCTCTCTCTCTCTCTCTCTCTCAAATAAGTAAATAAATAAAATATTTCTTTTAAGAAAAAAGCTGAATGTGGCCACAGAACACTTAAGCAGAGACCAGAGAATTTCTGAGGCTCACTGGTTAGCTAGTTTCACTGAAAATGGAAGCTTGAAGTTCAGAGAGAGATTCCTTCACAAGTAAACAATGCAGAAGAGCTATGGAGGAGGAAGGAAGGACAGCTGATATTCCCTTCTGGCCTAAGCAGGCGTGCACATCACTCACGTGCATCTGTGCACACACACACAACATATACTACACACACCAAAAAAAAAAAAAAAGAATTCCCAAGAGATGAATAGGGAGGGAGGGAGGGAGGGCTCACTGTGTACTAAGAAACACCCTTCTTACCAACCTCACTGTGTGCTAAGAAACACCCTTTTCACCATCCATTTGCTGAATTTCAATGAGGTATTGAGCGAGCGTGGGGTATGGAAATTACCCATCTCCAAGACAAGAGCACTAGCCACTTTAGTACCTCATGTCTCGCTTTTACAGACAAAACTGGAAATGCTCACTTCTACTTGCTAGACCTATCCTAGCTACAGGGGTTTAGTAACTAACCCGTTTGAGCAGAGATAATAAAATAAATTTTAATAGCTCAGTCATTAAAGTGCTTGCTTGCAAAGCCTGCCAGCCTGGGTTCAATTCCCCAGTACCCATATCGAGCCAGATTCATGAAGTAGTATATCTGGAGTTCCTGGGCAGTGGCAAAAGGTCCTGACACCCCCATGTGTTTCTTCCCTTTCTTTCTCTCTCTCTCTCTCTCTCTCTCTCCTTTCTCCCTCCATCAATGCAAAGTAAATAAAATATTTAAAAAACAGGACAAAAAAAGTGTTACAAAAGAGGAGATATTGTGTGAAAAGAAACAGCTGATTTGCAGAGGTAAAACTAAACCAAAATGTCCTAAGGATACTTACTCCTGCTGCTTTAAATGATTATTGCCACAAGAGTATCTCAAATAGTATTTCAAAAAGTGAAAATGACAGCCACTAACCCTAACTTCAAAGTTGCTTCCTGCCTGGTATTAACTGCTTGGTCACCTAAGTCCCCTCAGAAGTGCAGAGACATAAAATTGGTCCTACATTTATGCACCTTGTTCCCATGCTAACGACTAACAATCATTGCATCTGGGCAACCTCACCTCCTCTCCAGACCCATGACCACTACCTGGGATTCGGCCCCTTCCTTTCACTGGCCAATTGCCAGAGCTTCCTAGCTAGAATCCCTTCCCTGTCATCTCTGCCCTTCTCTGACATACTACGATCTGCATCACACAGTCAAATCTGAATACATTCACAGTGTGGAAAAGAATTCCTGCCTGGACTGCTCTGCTTGCAACTCAACGTAGGATTCCTTTGAATACAACGCCCTGTGTATCCACCACTACCTGGATGAAATGTCTGTGGTTACCAGGAGCCCTCTGAAAAGCAGGGGACGTAACATCAAATGTAACTTCGGGGCACGGTCTTCCATTCCCAGATACAAATTTCTCTTTCCTGGTTCACTATAAACAGCAGCTTCTAGTACCTTCCCAGCGAGCTGCCCTGCCCCCACCCCAGGCGTTCACGCCTTTGCGATCCTCTCTCAGCGTTGACCTGTGTGACCAGTGGAATATGGAAGGAATACTGGTAGGACGCACCCAAGATCCGGCAGTAAACAGTATTCTTGGGGGCAAGGAAGTACGTAGGGAGGTCATAAGGCTATTTCACGCCTCTCATCCTCCTTCCTTCCCTTCTCTTCCTCTTTGCCCTCCTCTTATTTCCTTCTCCTCCACTCCCTCCGTCTGTTACTTCCTCTGTAAGAAAGGCAGCTGCATGTCAGAAGCCATCTCTCACAAAGGCCCAGATAGCGAGGTCTCAGGTCGGGTGTCGTAACTGAGCTCGGCTGGCACCGGATTGTAACCTCCCAAGTGACCTTAAATAAAAATCGCGCAGATACGCTCCTCTCCGATTCCTCAGCTACACAAACGCTGAGATAATGCGTGCTTGGTGTGGAAAGTCACGTCGTCATGGAGTTGTTGCTGCACAGCGACATATAACAGATACGTTCATCGGCTCGCGTGGATTCCTTGATGCACCGTTTCTTCCAGCAGGTCAGTCACCCAGCTGTTTCACACCTCTCTCCTCCTACTCATTTTTTTTTTCCTCTTCTATCAGCACAGAAGATAACTCTCACTCATTTCCAAAGGTACCACATACCACAGGATGCAAACCCAGAATCTCTAGGCTGTGATCCCTTCCTGAAAACTTTCTTTCACAAGATGCTGCCCTGTACCCCAAGAACTTATTGGTTGTGATGTCGGCTTCCCATTACCTGACAAACGCCTGAAGGGGTCTTACAGAGCGCAAAAGTTTATTCTGCCTAATGGTTTGAGAAGTTCTCCTCCTGGATCGGCTGGACCAGACCCATCTCTAGACACGGAGCCCTATGGTGGCAACAGGAAGTACACAGTGCCTCGTGACCAGAAAGCAATAGAAAGTAACAAAGGGGCCATGTTCCCACAGTCCTCTGTAAAGGTACATGCTCAGTGACCTCCCAGTTGACCCACCTCTTAACACTTTTAACCACTTCCCAATAACACCACTTGGAGACTAAGCACTTAACACTGAGCATGTGGGAGAAACTCAAGATCCAAACTCAAGCAAGGGTCAAAGCAATGGGATCTTCACTGAACTGAATTTCTAATTAGTGCACAGTGGGATTTAATAAAACACTACATTTCACTCATTGCAGAGGGTCTCCCTGGTGAAGCAAAAAAAAATTACATGACACATCATTATATAAAGTCAACCTGTAGCCTGTAATCGAATATAAGAGCATTCACATGAGTACGCATCAGTCATTTTTCAACTGGTGGTCCCAAGAAGAAATTTATCTGCTATTTTGCTGATAGGCCCTGTGGTAGTTTTAACGCATGTCCTCCCCAAAGGTTCAGGAGTTTTGCTCAAGCTATAACTTGTATATCCAGCTCCCTGGCTGCAGGAAGCATCACTGTGAGTGGATCCTAGGGTCCAGCACTAAGGTATGTTTTGGGAGCAGATCTGGAATTCCAGCCTAAAGATATGCAGAGTGTTTGAGCTCTGCCTGGGGTTCCTGGGGTGTGCTAGCTTGTGGTACTGGCGGTATTTATCTCTGCGTGGACCTGTGAAAAGGGACCAGCTGCTTCCATCATTGTGAAACTTCCCCTGGATCTGTAAGCTTCAAATAAACCCTTCCTCCCATAAACTGTGCCTGGTTTGGAAGTTCACCCCAGCAACATGAAGCTGACTTCCACAGGCCCGCTTAAGCTCCACCTTCAAGTAAACACTAATGAGAGTCAAGACATGGGAACCAATGAGCTGCAAAAGACAGGCAGCTTGCTAGAGGAAAGAATTAGTGGAAGCAACTGGGACCCCAGCAACACAGAAGAGGGGTCCATATTTTTCTGAGCTCTTTGATAACTATAACTTCAGGTCAAATGACAAGACAGTATCAATGGCTTCAGAAGAAAGTGCACTTGGGTATCCATAGGCCTAAGAGGTGATGGTACATGTCTGAGTCTAGATAATTGCATTTTTTTTTCCAAAACAGAGAGGGGCTTTAAAAGGAAAACAAAAGTAAACAAACAAACAAAAAAAAAATCAATTGGCTTAGGCTTATGCCTAAGTTAAAAAAAAAAAAAAAAGACCTAGGAAGGAAAAAAAGGAAAAATGATGGGGAGGGGGCTAAATACAGGAAAATAGATATTCAGAATACCACAAGAAAAAAATAACACCAAAAAAATTCAAATACTCACTCACAGATAGAACTTTAAAGTATTCCCTTTGAAGGCATGATACTATAGAATATCAATATAAAATATTATACCAATTTATATAGCCACAAGACATGGCTTTTTGATAAGTAAAAAATTGTAAGAAAGCAAATACTTTGCATAGAAAATAAAATTAAGCATAAGAAGCAAGGATATAATAGGTTTGACAGATCTCAAATAGATTACTAAGGCATTCTCAAGAGACTGTCAACCTGATAATTTAATTATGATGGGGAACTTTTTTTAATAAATTACACTATAAAAAGTGAAGTTTTAAGGCAATCTAGTAATAAAAATATACGCTTTAAATAATTCATAAATTAAGTGGAAAATGTTTTATTGATATAACCAAAAATATGTATCTTAGCATGTGAATGTAGAATAGTGATTTTTCTAAAAGCACATGCTTTTCAAATCACTTCAACAATACTAACCTTTTCTATAGAATGTCTACTTTGCAAGAATGATAGAGAAGGCAAGTTGGGAAGTGAATTTACTTTCATTTTTTTTTTTTCCTTTTGTAATCAGCTTGTAATTCTCCAGAGAGCTGAATATATACCTGTTGTTTCAGTGTATCCCACATCAGAAAGCCAAGAGCTCCAAGGGTTCAAAACTGGCCCATGTCCAAGAGAGCCAAGTAAGAGGAGCCAACCCTCACCACAAAGAGACACTGATGTGAAAAATCGGGCATTTCTCCAGAGTAATTGAAATTTTACTTACACATTCTGACATGAAAATGGGGATTTCTCAAAACCAACTGGAATATTCACTTGGATTTGCCTACTATATGCAATCTTCTCTTAATTATGCATTAAAGCTTTGAAGTTCTTGGTGCTTATAACCTTAGCCAGTCTTGTCTGTATGTTTGAGTCAGCAGGGGGAACTAATTTGGCTTTGTGGAGAGGTAGTGTCTAAGAATTACATTTTTTAAATAACTGCAATTCAGACAGGATCCAAACTATCTACTAGGTAAATATATCATACACACAACAGAATCTAGATGTCTGTCATTTCGGTGTTGGTAAGCAAAGACGTTAGGAAATAAGGCCAGCCATCAGTTAATGGAGACATGCAGGGCTTAACAGAGGACGTATAGAAACCCAGTCATTTATGGTTATCTTTATTCCTGGTCTAGTCTTACTCACTATCCTGATTTTGCAAGTTTGCCCAATTGTTGCACTGACCCTGTTATTTTCTTGGTTTGAAGTAGTACTGCACCTCTACATTCTAACAGCTAATCATCTACCCAAAAATATCCCCATATAATTACATTATGATTATATTGGAATAAATGTTTCTTTACCCTTTTGCTTTCAAATATCCCCTACTGTTCCAAATATATTTTTTAGTGCTTCTAATGTGTGTTCAAAGAGTTCTACCCAATAATCTACTTAAATTCATCCCACCATTCACCCAGGAGACACAATCCCTTTAAACTTTGAGAAGCTCCAGTTGGAACAAAGAAGGGAACGGGTTCAGAGTTGGAGGAATAATCACTTCTAATCGATCAATTTCCCCTGAAGGTACAGTGGAAAGAAAGAAGAAGTGAACAGTTCCAGTCCAATTCCTTGAAGTTTAAAGGAACTAAGCCCTGAGGCACAGTGTAGACTGATTCCTGCCTTCCCCTCCAAGACCTATTAAGAGGTCACAGATCTCTGTGACATTGCTGTCAGTCCCTGAAGACAAGATCCCCAGATATAGGCTTAGCACAAAGACAAGGGTGTGGAAATGTGGGCTTTTCACAGCTCCCGTAGCAATATAATTGTCTTAAAAAGCAAATGGATTTCAGGGGAAAACAATCTAAGAGGGGGAAAAAAATGTCTTTAGGAAAATTAAGTGTTGTCAAAATGCAAAAACTGTTAAGATCTTAAGTTTTATCATGTGGCATTTGCAATGCAAGAGGAGGCTAATCAAGAAAAAAGTTTGGAATGCACAACAATGCCTGCTCACAAGGGAGGAGGACATGGCTGTAGAGGGGAGATGGACATGGCTGTAGAGGGGAGATGGACATGGCTGTAGAGGGGAGACGGGCATGGCTGTAGAGGGAAGATGGGCATGGCTGTAGAGGGGAGATGGGCATGGCTGTAGAGGGGAGATGGGCATGGCTGTAGAGGGGAGATGGGCATGGCTGTAGAGGGGAGATGGGCATGGCTGTAGAGGGGAGACGGGCATGGCCGTAGAGGGGAGACGGGCATGGCTGTAGAGGGGAGATGGGCATGGCTGTAGAGGGGAGATGGGCATGGCTGTAGAGGGGAGATGGGCATGGCTGTAGAGGGGAGATGGGCATGGCTGTAGAGGGGAGATGGGCATGGCTGTAGAGGGGAGATGGGCATGGCTGTAGAGGGGAGACGGGCATGGCTGTAGAGGGGAGACGGGCATGGCTGTAGAGGGGAGATGGGGATGGCTGTATAGGGCAGATGGGGATGGCTGTAGAGGGGAGATGGACATGGCTGTAGAGGGGAGATGGGCATGGCTGTAGAGGGGAGACGGGCATGGCCGTAGAGGGGAGACGGGCATGGCTGTAGAGGGGAGATGGGCATGGCTGTAGAGGGGAGATGGGCATGGCTGTAGAGGGGAGATGGGCATGGCTGTAGAGGGGAGACGGGCATGGCTGTAGAGGGGAGATGGGGATGGCTGTAGAGGGGAGATGGGGATGGCTGTAGAGGGGAGATGGACATGGCTGTAGAGGGGAGATGGACATGGCTGTAGAGGGGAGATGGACATGGCTGTAGAGGGGAGATGGACATGGTTGTAGAGGGGAGATGGACATGGCTGTATAGGGCAGATGGGGATGGCTGTAGAGAGGAGATGGACATGGCTGTAGAGGGGAGACGGACATGGCTGTAGAGGGGAGATGGACATGGTTGTAGAGGGGAGATGGACATGGCTGTATAGGGCAGATGGGGATGGCTGTAGAGGGGAGATGGACATGGCTGTAGAGGGGAGACGGGCATGGCTGTAGAGGGGAGACGGACATGGCTGTAGAGGGGAGATGGACATGGCTGTAGAGGGGAGATGGACATGGCTGTAGAGGGGAGATGGACATGGCTGTAGAGGGGAGATGGGGATGGCTGTAGAGGGGAGATGGACATGGCTGTAGAGGGGAGATGGGGATGGCTGTATAGGGCAGATGGGGATGGCTGTAGAGGGGAGATGGACATGGCTGTAGAGGGGAGATGGACATGGCTGTAGAGAGGAGACGGGCATGGCCGTAGAGGGGAGACGGGCATGGCCGTAGAGGGGAGACGGGCATGGCTGTAGAGGGGAGACGGGCATGGCTGTAGAGGGGAGACGGGCATGGCTATAGAGGGGAGATGGACATGGCTGTAGAGGGGAGATGGACATGGCTGTATAGGGCAGATGGGAATGGCTGTAGAGGGGAGATGGACATGGTTGTATAGGGCAGATGGGGATGGCTGTAGAGGGGAGATGGGGATGTCTGTAGAGGGGAGATGGACATGGCTGTAGAGGGGAGATGGGGATGTCTGTAGAGGGGAGATGGACATGGTTGTATAGGGCAGATGGGGATGGCTGTAGAGGGGAGATGGGGATGTCTGTAGAGGGGAGATGGACATGGCTGTATAGGGCAGACGGGGATGGCTGTAGAGGGGAGATGGGCATGGCTGTATAGGGCAGATGGGAATGGCTGTAGAGGGGAGATGGACATGGTTGTATAGGGCAGATGGGGATGGCTGTAGAGGGGAGATGGGGATGTCTGTAGAGGGGAGATGGGCATGGCTGTATAGGGCAGATGGGGATGGCTGTAGAGGGGAGATGGGCATGGCTGTATAGGGCAGACGGGGATGGCTGTAGAGGGGAGATGGACATGGCTGTATAGGGCAAATGGGGATGGCTGTAGAGGGGAGATGGACATGGCTGTAGAGGGGAGACGGACATGGCTGTAGAGGGGAGATGGGCATGGCTGTAGAGGGGAGACGGACATGGCTGTAGAGGGGAGATGGGCATGGCTGTAGAGGGGAGATGGACATGGCTGTAGAGGGGAGATGGACATGGCTGTAGAGGGGAGATGGACATGGCTGTAGAGGGGAGATGGACATGGCTGTAGAGGGGAGACAGACATGGCTGTAGAGGGGAGACGGGCATGGCTGTAGAGGGGAGACGGGCATGGCTGTAGAGGGGAGATGGACATGGCCGTAGAGGGGAGATGGGCATGGCCGTAGAGGGGAGATGGGCATGGCTGTAGAGGGGAGATGGACATGGCTGTAGAGGGGAGATGGGCATGGCTGTAGAGGGGAGATGGGCATGGCTGTAGAGGGGAGATGGGGATGGCTGTAGAGGGGAGATGGACATGGCTGTAGAGGGGATATGGACATGGCTGTGGAGGAGAGATGGACATGGATGTAGAGGGGAGATGGGCATGGCTGTAGAGGGGAGCCTAGAGAAGAGTGACTGTCATGTAATTCATCATTCCCTCCAAAGACACTCCATGGTTTTCACATCCCAAATGCAGCTTTTCATTTACAATTTTTACCCTACTCCACGGGGACAAACTGACAGCTTTAATTACCATCAATGACCATCAAGGACACCACAGAAATACTTGAAGACAGTCTCTCATGATTTGTGTTCTTGTCGTTTTATTTACAATTTTTGGCAAATGAATCCTGAAACCACACAATTACATCATTATATACTCATTCTCAGTTAGACAACTAAGGCAAAATCATTTCTCTTAAACCACTGTGGCTTTGACATCCAAAGGTAACATTTTCTAAGGCACATAGAATTATGCTAATTTAATTCTAGAATTGTAATTCTTTTTAAATACTAATTTTAAAAACTCAATTTAATCAAAGAATATTTAATGTGAACATAGTTATAACTAATGAAGGATAGCCTTCAGTTAGATTTTTCTTGTAAAAATTAAGCCAATGTATCCATTCATTCCTTTCTTTCTTTGTTTTTAACTATGGAATTTTGGCCGTAAGGAACCTTCTGTTCAGACTCTATAGCTGTCCTGTGATTCACAAGTTATGAAAAGTAGGCTAAGGGTAAGAATACCTAATAAAAGATGGGCATACAATACTGAAAGCTACTTCTTTCTGTTTCTCTTTCAACATTTAAAGTATTTAACTTTTCAAACTGATAAATATATCATTTATAGTGAAAAAAACCCATAACTGATTCATGCTACCCTTGATCAATCCCAATTACATTATATAAAGCATTCAAAGAAGTTGGAGAACACAATGAATTTAAGAGTAATTATTTTCTGTCTGTGTTACAGTGGAATTTCATGAATCACTCCAAAGGAGAAGGGCAAACCGGGTACTAATATTTTTCCAAATCTGCTGCAGTGAAATCAATGTGAAAAATGAAGCTCTTCTGGCAGGTAAAATTGACCCTTTCCCCAAAGCCAGAGAAAGGAGTTCGCTCATCCTACCACTCAGAACAGAACCAATCATGGGGCAAGCACTCTCTGAAGAAAGCACAGCAGAACCAAATCACAGCCCTGATATGTACATGAAGACAATCCTGAGCCTGACCACGTTCTCTCAAGTGGAGAGTGGAGGAGACTCGGTGGGTTCTCTCCCATCCCAATGTAAGAGTTACAGTTAGGCTGGCGTAGAGAGGATCGACTGAACATTCAGCAGCCACCCTAGAAGGATGCCATTCATACACAGCCACCTGCATACAAATCAAGCTTCCTCCAAGCACGTTAATGGACTGCAGACCTTCAATTTTTCAGCGTTTGCAGCTCACCCAGTAATAGTGCAATGTGCCCACTCCAGAGAAATAAACCACCTTATTTCACTTACTCTACCTCATTCAAGCAAACTTCTCGAGGATTAACAAATGACTTTAAAGGTTTTCTATAAGAAAACTGTAAGCACAAGTAATTAGCAAGAAAATGACCAGTCTCTGAACAAAAGTTTATTTTCAGCCAGAGTATAAAATAATTGAGGGGGGGGATGGGGACAGTTTAATCAGGACAGACCAATGTTTGGTCAAACAAAGCAGGGTGATTATGTGAAATACAGGCCCATGCCTATTGTATGAAGAAGAATAATCCAGGAGAAATTGAATCACATGCTCTCTTTGCTACCTCTGTGAGATGTCTCTGTTCCAATCTAACAGTTATTAAAACAAATTAACAAAGTAAATGGAAGTATACTTAGAAGTTCAAAGCGGCAAATTCTATTTATTTCATTTTTACCCATTTTTTTTCAATTCCTAGTTTTGTGCATGGTATACAATGGATATGCATGTATGTAACATATCAATAAATACATATGATGGAAGCACAGAATAATTTTTCTATCAAAAACATTCAAAAGCACTGATCTGTAAACTACTACGTATGTCCATGAGGGGCTGGGAAACAAAGTCAAACCAGAAAGGCCAAGACATAGCCTTCATCTTGGAACTTAGGACACATGATGAACGAGCTAGGCTACCAACCCAGAAATATTTTACTTAGAATGCAATGAATTCAAAAAAAAAAAAAATTCTAAAAAAAAAAAAAAAGAATGCAATGAATTCATCAAAAGCAAGGGAAATAGGAAAATAAAACTTACAGTACCTTAAGTCTAATTAATATAGAAATAATTAATATATAAATGATTAATATGAAAGTATGAATAATTAATTAATTCAGAGATTCATATGGAAATATGCAAATAAAATTTATAATGCCTTGAGCCTCACTGATAAACTAAAAAACTTTAAAATAGCATATTTATTGTATGTCATTTACCTCAACTAATGATTTGATAAGAGAAACAGCAAAAAAAAAATTTTTTTTTAAGTTCTAAATGCGACAGAAAGAACTAGCTTTCAATATCTTTACTGTCCAGAGGAACCAAGTATATGACATGCCTAATACTTTCACTTTTTAAGATATTCTTTGGGCAAAAAATATATATATATATAGTGGGGGCTGGAGGGATGGGTTAGCGGTTAAGGCACTTGCCTGCAAAGCCAAGGGGCACAGGTTTGATTCTCCAGACCCCACGTTAGCCAGATGCACCTGATGCACATGCGTCTGGAGTTCGTTTGCAGTGGCTAGAGGCCTTGGCATGCCTATTCTCTCTCTCTCTCTCTCCTTTTCTCTCTCTCCCTCTGTCTGTCTCAAATTAATAAATAGAAATAAATAAATAAATAAGATGGTAACATTCCATATCAGCTGACAAAAATTATGTGAAGATTCTAGAAAGTATCTTAACTTTGAAAATAAAGTCAGGCAAACATGCTGCTTTATATAATGTCTATTTGCTTTCTCGAGTCCTTTTCCTCACATGGCGCACCCATAAAGAAATATTTGTAAAGAGCGCTGGAGAGGTGGCTTAGCAGCTAAGGAGTATGCCAGTAAAGCCAAAAGATTCAGATTTGATTCCCCAGTACCCACATAAAGCTAGATGCAGAAGATGGCACATGTGTCTGGAGTTCATTTGCAGCGGCTATAGGCCATGGTGTGCCCGTTCCCTCACTCTAATAAATAAAATATTTAAAAATAAATAAATAAATAAAAGAAATATTTGTAAAGAAGCCACAAATCTGCTGGGCATAGTGTCTTTTGCCTATAATCCTGCTTGGAAGGGTGGGAGACCAGCCTGTGTTACAAAGTGAGTTCAGAGGGCTGGAGAGATGGCTTAGCAGTTAAGCGCTTGCCTGTGAAACCTAAGGACCCCGGTTCGAGGCTCAATTCCCCAGAACCCACGTTAGCCAGATGCACAAGGGGGCGCACGCGTCTGGAGTTCGTTTGCAGTGGCGGGAGGCCCTGGCATGCCCATTCTCTCTGTGTCTCTCTCTCTGCCTCTTTCTTGCTCTGTCTGTCACTCTCAAATAAATAAATAAATAAAATGAACAACAACAACAAAAAAGTTAAAAAAAAAAAAGTGAGTTCAGAGCTTGCCTGAACAACCTAGGAAGAACCAACTTCAAACTAGAAATATCTTTTTGTTTATGTATTTATTTATGAGATAAATAAATAGATACTGAGATATACTCCATAGTTCAGCAACTGAGCACTCACCTATTCACATAACATGCACAAACCTAGGTTCAATCCGCAGTACCCAAAAGGGCAACAAAAGAGAGAGAGAGAGAGAGAGAGAGTGTGTGTGTGTGTGTCAAAACTGTTCAGGACTTTATAAATCTGATCTGCAAACATGTGACCCCCAAACGACAGCTGACGGCCTGTCACACATATCCTTTATCCATTGAACTACCAAAAGTATGATGGATGCTGGGTGAAGAACTAATGTGCTGCTATTTAGCTGTTTCTGCATATGCGCCCAAGCAATTCACATTAATGATGTGAGAGAACACTTAACAGACAACTCAAGTTTGCAAATTAGCAGGAGACGGGAGAAAAATGACTCAGAACAACCAGCAGACTGTATTACCAAATGCACTTTACACATTTATCCTGTTAAGTGTAGCTTAGTTTCGATGATTTACAATGCCGGTTCCTACTCCATTTTGTAAGCATAATAAAGTCTCCGTAATCTCAGCCTTCCCCATAGCACCCTGCTATTAAATCTTTGTTGAGAAGTGTGATGAGACCCCTCTGGCTTGAAGCCCTCCCCACCCCCTGAGGGAATTGGCAAGAAATGATAGGGTTGGTGGATTAGTAAAATGAGAGGTTCTCTGTGCTTTTCCTTCTTTAAATATATATTTTGATAATCTGTCTTCAGTATCAGAGAGTCCCAACAGTACCAGAGTGCTGACTTCCCTCCCTTCCCAGCCTCCAGGAGAAAGACAGCCAGGCAGGTGGTTTCCATCTATGGCTACAATTGAAGAGTGGGATTTAAGGTTTTTTCTTCACCTTTCTCCCTCTCCCTTCAAGCAGGGATGATAGGAAATTTACTTGCACATGCTGGATTACAGGCTAGAGGAAACTTGTACCATGGGACAGAGAAGAGAGATCTCTCACTTGCGTAAGGGTCACAACCCTTGTCACCATTAGGGACTGTTTTGTCCTATTCTGGATCAAGTATGTTTTCACACAACAGACACTGTTACAATCCACATGACCCCTCAGAGCCACACCAGGAACTGTGTGCCTGTGACTCTCTCGATGCCTGCATCCCTTCCTGGGTCCACCGAAACCTATTCATGCCCTGACTGGATATACTATTAGTCCTCAAACTGAGGTTTCATATTTTGACTTTTGTTCCTAAAGGCCTGCTTCAATCTTGTCTCATTCAACAAGACTGTACCAGGTTGTCCACCCTTTGGATAAGGAGTGATTGATCAGTTATCAATGAGACAGGCTCGCCCGGGAAGGTGCAGCATCCTTGGGAACAAAAGTCATCAGGGACTGGAGACTGGAGAGATGGCTTAGCAGTTAAGACGTTTACCTGCAAAGCCAAAGATCTTGGTTCAATTCTCCAGGACCCACGTAAGCCAGGTGCACAAGGGGGCGCATGTATTTGGAATTTGTTTGCAGTGGTTGGAGGCCCTGGCATGCCCATTCTCTCTCTCTCTCTCTCTCATAAATAAACAAATAAATAATATATATGTGTATATATATATATTTTTTTAAAAAAAAGGTCATTGAAGGAAAAGACATGAAGTTCCCAAGAAAACCTTCACTTAAGGGAAATGAACACCCCAAGGCAAGGTCTCCCTGGAGTTCTCACAACAGAAGAACCTCTGAGAGACCCCTAAGCTTCAGTGAACCCCATAAGCCTCAGACCACAGATACCTGTTTTCTGTCATGTTGCAAATCAACCAGTTGGAAGGCTCCCTTCTGTCCTTCTCTAAATCTCCACGCGTCACCCTCCAGAACATTACTCAGAATTCCGTCTTCCTCTTCATACGAATTATTCATGGAAATACCTTCAGCTCGCCCTCTAGCTGGGCCGGGTCAAACATCTAAGTAAAGGTGACCAGATGAACAGAAGGGAATCCTCAAGGATCAAAGAATACACTGAAAATCCTGTAAGAGTATACTACAGAAGACAGAGAAGGGGCCCAAAGAGACACGGAAATTAAGTCTTCATTAGAGAAGGGACAAGGACCAGAGGCGAACAGACAAAGGGACCCCGATGAAGTGAAGAGACGAAAGTGAACCCAAAAGAACAATGAAAGATGAAAAGAGTCGAACCAAGGAAAGGAAGAATAAATACACACACCCCTTCTTTTTACTAAATTGGCATGCTGTCTGTCAAGAAGTTAAATTAAAAAAAAAAAGGCAACCCCAAGAGACTTCACTCAAACAGCAGGAAGGGAACCCTGGGGTGCTGTCCCCTAACTTCCACTAAAAGGCATCGTATTACCTTTTTAATTAAAATGCTTCCAAGTGTCTTTAATCTTCTCCGGGGCAGACAGGAGGGCACCCTCCAGCCAACTCAGATTCCAACTTTGACACCATCAACAAATGTGGTTGCTACCAGCTTTGTGCTTCTCCTGCTCGCTCTCGCCCTCTCTCCTTGGCCTCTGCACTTTGACTTTTCTTCGGAACCTAACAGGACCCCCCTGCCTGTACCCCCCCCGCCTGTCCCCCCCATCTCCCAAATCGTCTCACGAGGCAATACCCAAGAATGGGGCCCATCACATCTGTTCTTTCCTGACATGTGTTTCAGTCAGTCACCTTTGTTCTCCTACCTTTGATTAAAATGCCATGCTGTGTGATCTCCGGCCAGATTCCCTGCTTCCGCGAAAGCTCAAAACCAAGATAAACCAAATATTTTATTACTTTTGAAGAAAAACAATATTTAACCCATAAATATTGTTTCTACCCTGCCATATGCTCCAAATCCAACCTGTTCTGCACAGATATTATTAAAGTTGCATGAGGCAGGAGTGACGGCTTCTGCTTCTTCCCTTCTATTGCATAGCGCTGAGCACAGACCTAAGTCTAAGGCAGGCACTGCGTAAAGAGTACATGAAAAGTGGGGCTGGAGAGATGGCTCAGTGTCTCTTGCCTGCAAAGCCAAAGGGCCCAGGTTCGATTCCCCAAGACCCACATAAGCCAGATGCACAAGGTGGCACATGTGCCTGGACTTCGTTTGCAGTGGCTAGATGCCCTGGCATGCCCATTCTCTTTCTCTCTCTCTCTCTTTCTCTCTCTCTCTCTCTCTCCTTGCCTTTTTTCCCCCTCAAATAAATAAAAATAAAATATTTAAAAAGAGTACATGAAAAGCACACTAAGTGGAATATCAAGTTTATTTCTTAATTATTTGCATTAAAAAAATAAGCTGATGGTTAGGAGTGTGGCTCACGGGTAGAGTGCTTGCCAAGCATGCACGAGGCCCTGGGTTTGCTCTTAAATGCCACAGAATGAAGGAATGAATAAATGACTGAGTACAGTGTCATCTAAAACTGGAGACGCAACATAGTCTCACCCGAGATTTCTTGATTTGTTAGGTTATTACCTACAGAACAGACCCAGAGCAGTTTGCACGCTCAAGTTCATGACTTTATGCAAATGTGTTGATCTAAATGAGTAAAAAAGCTTTCTTTAAAGCGCTAACCATCTCCTTAAAAACTGAATCTTATGAATTATCTGTATTTTATAGGATTTTCCAAAATTTTTATGTTCTGAGGAAAACAAGCATCAGAGGAAGTCAATTTAGTGTATATGAGCTAGAAACTGTATGCAAATCCACAAAGAACAGCCATTTACATTCAGTAGAATGTCAAAACTAAGAGGCCTGGGTGCAGTTGGCATGGATGCAGAATGACCAGAACTTCAATACGCTGCTGACTGGAGTGCTAACCTCTCCAGTCATCTTGGGAACAGCCTTGAAACCTCTCAAACAGACAAACCTTCCTCAATGACCCAACAACCGATTCCTATGTTACCAACTAAACAGGATTAAAAGACATATGCCCACCAAAAAAGACCCATATTAGAAGGTCCCCAACCACTTAACTCATAACAGTCAAAAACTAAATATGGCCAAATTTTTCAACAAACAGAGAATATAGGGAGTGGGGAGAGACAAGAGTCAGTGAAGTGCTTGACATGAAAGTCTGAGGACTTCAGTTCGGTCCTCAGAATCCAGGTTAAAAAAAATAAAGGCTGAAAGGATGGCTTAGCGGTTCAGGCATTTGCCTGCAAAGCCAAAGGACCCAAGTTCAATTTCCCCCATACCCACGTAAGCCAGACGCACAACGCACATGTCTGGAGTTCGTTTGCAGCGGCCGAAGCACAGCTATTCATTCATTCTCTCTCTCTCTCTCCCTTAAAAGAGAAAATAAATAAATAAATATTTTTAAATGCCTGGCCTGGAGGCACATGCTTGTAATGCCAGCACAGGGGAGGCAGACACAGGAGGATCCATGGGGCTTACTGGCCAACCAGTCTAGCTAGCCTAGCCAGGGAGAGACCTTGTGTCAAGAAAGGTAGGAGGCACCTGAGGAATGATGCCCAATAGCGGACTCCACATGCACAAATGCTTATGTGTAGCTAAACACACATACACATGCACACACAGTAAAGAGAATGGAAAAGAGACTGGGGCATATGCTCAAACTAGTAGTATCTGTACAAGCCAAATCCTGCTAAGCAATTTAAAAAAGAAAAGAAAAAAAGAGTATGACTCTATGCAATAGCACGAAAGAATCTCACTGACCTGGCAAACCAAAGGACCTGGACACAGCAGAGAGAGTTCACAGTGTAGGAGGCCATTTCTAGCAGGCAAAAACAATTTATGGTCAAAGAACTTAAAGACTGGTTATTAAGCTGGACATGGTGACTTACACCCACCTACAACCCAGCTCTCCCGACGATAAAGTAGGAGGATCATGGCGAGTTTCCTGGGGCTACAGAATCAGTTCTAGGTCAACATGGGCTAGAGACAGGCTCCATCTCCAATCACTAAATAAACACAAAAACTGGTTACTTCTGGAGCCCTTTTAATCAAGAAGGGATAGGAGAGTGCTTCTGGAATGCACGGAATGCAATAAAAATTGCGTCGTAAGGGAAACGGGCCACATGTGTGCATGCATTAGGCCAAAGTTTGTCAAGTTGTACTTATGATTTATGAATTCCACTGTACGTAAATACTGCATTGGGATATAGGATTACCGATTCTAAATGATATTAAGGAAATATTGGAGCCCTGAAGTATGGCCTTTGCTAATGATATTAAACTCTAGCTAGTTTGTTTGTTTGCCATGGAAGTATGAGTAATCAATCTGGGAACTATTTAAAGTGTCTTCTAGGCACTAGCAAATGAGAAACACATAGAAAATGGTAGCACACAGGTTTCCATCTATTACTGAAGAGGGTGGCCAATATGAAAAGGGAAAAGAGTAGGGCTAGGGTGTACCTGAAATATTGGACTGAACTCGAAGTATCAATATGGATCCATGGGTTTTGTTAGAAAGTAAAAGAAAAAAAAAATAGGTATGTGTACACAAACGTCTCTACGTGTGAGTTTTGTGTGTAGGTCACAGCATCCTATTACGTATACGTGTACATTTCCTCATTCTGTTAGCCAAGAGGTCTACAGACAACGGCACACCCGCAGCACTGAGCACAGGACCCATATTTTGGCTTCTTGATACCCTTTATCTCAAATGAAGCAAGACTCCTCCTTCAAAAAATAAGGTAATAAAAATAACCAAAGAAAAACCCACTGACTTCAAGGGAGGACTGGGGCAAAATGGGAACATGACCCGGAGCATCTGTTTGTCTCAGAGACTAAAGTCCTCAAATAATGATGGACTTTAAACAGACACCGAAGGGCATGGTCTAAATGAACTCGTATTGGCTAAATTGCAGTTAATATGAACATTTAAAACATCGGTAGTGGTCTGGTCTCATGGTAGAGTGCTTGTCTAGTATGTTCAAGGCCCTAGATGTGGTCCCCAAAACTGCAAATATATATATATATATATATATATATATATATATATATATATATATATACATAGAGATAGAGATAGATAGATAGCCAGATGAGAGAGAGATAGATGATTGATAAATTATAGGTAGGTAGATAGAAAATAGATGATAGAGATTGGTAAACAGACAAACAAATGATAAATGACAGACAGATGATAGATAGATGAAAGATATATAAGACAGATATATGATTGATAGAACATAAATAAACAAAACAAGATATGAAATATTAATAGACCAACAAGCAGTAGAAATTATGGAGTGGCAATGGTTACAGAAACATTGAACGGAAGTTACAAAGTTGAGGATATCTTCCCCAAAGCACCTTTGTACGGTATGTAAAGGCAAATTGTACCTTAATAGCGGACACAGTTGTAATTCACCATCTTAAACAAGTCTTCAAAGTTACCAGCACCAACATTGGAACATATTAATACCAATGCACGTCCTGATGTAGTGGGTGAGATGCATGTGACATCAGGTTAGTGTCCCTTACACAGGTGCAGAATCTGAATGTAACCACAAGGAAAGTGACAAACCAAAACAGATGGAAATTCTCTAAATAACCTAGCAGCCACTTTCATAAGTGCCTTGGTCAAGAAAGGCAAAGGAAACATTTCAAATCAGTGGACATAAAAGAGCCACGATCGTGAAACATTTTACGTGATCCTGAATCTTGGATAATACACACAAAAAATAGATAGAGGGCTATTACTGGAACAACTATTGATATTCAAACACGGATCCCAGGTTAGATAACAGTGATAATGGGATGTGAGAATTAACTCTGTAATTCATGTTAAATGTTAACATTCTTGGTTTTGGTAACCATACAGTGGTCAAGCAGAAGAATGTATTTGTCCCTGGGAAATATACAAATTACATTTCTGGGGCTATGATGTCTAGGGAACCTACTTTGAAATAATTAAGAAATATTGGAGGGAGGTTAGGAAAGGTAGAGAAAACATGAATTAAAAAAATGAGTTGCTGACATACCTGACAGGCATCTCAAGGCCTGAACAATAAGGAGGGTAGGGCTTGGGGGGAAGGGGAAGAGCAGGTGGGGGGGGGGACACAAAACTGAACCCAAACTGAACTGGTACCATAGAAACCTATATCCTGGAAGACATGCTAAAAGGTGGAACCCTCAACAGGACCTTGAGGGGAACACCAGAAAAGAAGGGCCCTGGAAAGAGTGAGATGAAACCTAACCTTAAATTTTTCTTGTTTCTCTCTCTCTCTTTCTTTCTTTCTTTCTTTCTTTCCTTCTTTTGTTTTCTTTCTTTCTTTCTTTCTTTCTTTCTTTCTTTCTTTCTTTCTTTTTCTTTTCCCTTGGCTCTGGCCTATAACTCCCAGTACCAGGTTGCAGTTAGGAACCACAATGAGCTGTTGATTGGAGAGACCTACAAGTTCCCTCAAAACAGGACAGGCTTCTGTCAGAACACTTGATTACCCACCAGAGATTAATGGTAAGACTTTACTGCTGAAGATACCATATGCTGTCATTATGGAACATGGAGAGACCTGGCTGAAACCCAGAAGAAAGCCAGTCCCCAGACAGTTAGCCCATCTAGTGCTGGGAAGCATTACATCAACTACGGGGGGGGGGGGGGGGGGAGTGGCCAACATCTGTCTGAACACCTCGAGGTCCAAGCTAGTCAGAAGCAAATAACCTGATGTGATGCTCACACAAGTGCAATAGTGGCACACTGTCATGGTGGGTAAGCTAACTGCTCTTGGATTGGCTAGCAGATCCGCTCAATGCAAAGGAACCCATACCTGGAACTGGGAAACAAGTCAGAATCATATCCAGACAATCATTTTGCTCTCCAATATTAAGCTCCCACTAATCTTGGGCCTTAAGAGGGACTACACTCATTAAATTCTCTCTAAATTAATAGTGCTTATGCCATTTAACCTGTGCTGACTTCACTCTTCATTGGAGAATCTGCTCCTCTTTTTCATTCAGGAATGAGACCTGAGAAGATAAACAACGCATTGCACTCCAGCCAGCTGAAACCACAGAGGAAACGCGGAGATGAGCAAGAGTGCTGCTTTCTCAGTGAACCTAATAATCAGCACAAGGGTGAAGGACACAGACACTGAGGATACTCAACACCTACCAAAGCAGAAATCCAGAGCCTCCTAGAGCCCACCACTGTAGACTTAAAACACACCCACCATGGCTCAGGGAATTTTGAGAAAGAGGGGGACTAGACAATTGTTAGAGCCACAAGTTGGGACATTACGCCCAGAGACATTGCCTCTCCCCCATAACTGACTGCTGCCCCCACAGTGCATGACCCGTAATCCTCATGGGGATGACCTGCATCCCCAACGAAGAGGGCCTCTTTGGAAGAGAGGCAAGGATGAGGGAAAGGTTGGTACCAGCATGTGCTGTTTACATACAAAGTATGTCCATAACCAATAAAAATAAATTTAAAAAAAGAAAAGTAAGTGAGACCAAATGTAAATAATTAAATAATTAGTGAACCAGATAAATTTATATATATATTTCTTAAATGACTTTTGTAAGTTTTCTGTAACTTAGAATTATATCAAAATAAAATTGGCCAAACACTACAATATGTATCATTCCCAAAAATTAAAAAAAAAAATAAAGATGCACTTTCTGAAAGAAAGATTCTACAGCCTAATCTACTTGCTCCATGCATCCTCGTCTGGACGGGAGGAGTCACCTGTATGCAGCCTATATACCTGGATCCAGTCCAACAGTTCCACAATAATCTGTTCAGGAAAACCTTGTTAAACTGGAACTGACATGAAAATCTTACACAAGTATAAATATTCTGGGAAAACACTTAGAGAACCACTCGCCTAGTAAAAATACACTTCCTGTCCATAGTTACGTAAAGAAAGACCTGTATGAGAAACAGGAGAAGGAAAAGGAGAGATATACCCACACAGATGCAGTTTCTGCTTCAAATAGTAAGGAAAAAAAAATGGCATGTGTTTAATAGTAAGAAAAACTCTTCATGATCAACCAGTCATCTACCCACTATGCCCATCCAACCCACGCACTCTGCCCTTGTATGGTATCTAGTTGTCCCGGGGTCCCTGGGGGGGGGGGGATTGGGTCTAGGATACCAGAGGCTATCAAATTTCACAGAGGCTGAACTGCTTCTACAAAATGACACGGAGTCTGTTTATAACCTCTGCGCATCCTGCTGTATACATCCACACCCTCTCTATTACCCGTGAGCACTACAGAGGAAGCGCCATGAGGACAGTTGTTAGCCTATATTATTTAGGAAACAGTGACAAGAGTCAAAATAAAATCCGCACCTGTTCAGAACCCATCCCTTTTCTGTCAAATATTTTTGATGCATGGTTGGCTGAATGCAGAGATGTGGAATTCAAGGACATGGGGGATGACTGTATTTATTTTTAAAGGGGGGCGCATGTTGGAGAAACTGAGGCTCAGTGTTATGTGGTCATTATACTGAACATGCTACCCCTTCGAGGTGACATCAAGTCAGTCTTCCCATGAACGCATCACATTCTAGCCCGCCAGCCTGAGCCAGTACCGAGTAGAGGCCGGGCACTGTGAGAGGAAGAGACGATGCCATGATAAACAAGATTCAGTCCCATCCATCCATGGGTTTTCCGTCAAATGACGGAGTTAATTGGGAAGTGAACACACTCGGTTGGAACGCAGTATTCGAGCACTAATGGGAGGCTGGAACATAGCTCAAAGGTACAGTGGATGTTGAGCACCGGTCAGGCCATGGGTTCAAGCCCCGACAGCAACAACAGCAAAGTAAGTGCTGGAATTTAAGGTGTTAGAATTTATGAGAATAACAAGAAGGTATCTAACTCAAACAGAGAAGGACCAGGAAAGGTTTTCCTGAAGAGATGATATTTAAGCTAAAATAAATTAATGCATGCTAATTTCTTTTGGAAAAGTATCTAAACTGACATTTTTTAACTTAGTCACCAATTATTACATTCTGCTCCTCTATGATACCATTTCCGTAAAAAAAAAAATGCATACAAATATTTACACAATGCATGCAAATATGTACACACACGGTCCCATTAGCTATTACAATCTAGATGCAATTCCAAATTTAAAAAAGACTACAACAGTGGGCTAAAGAGATGGCTTAGTGGTTAAAACATTTGCTTGCAAAGCCTAATGACCCAGGTTCAGTTCCCCAGGTCCCATGTAAAGCCATATACACAAGGTGACACATGCATCTGGAGTTCATTTGCAGTGGCTAGAGGCCCTGGTGCATTCATTCTCTGTCTGTCCCTCTTCTATCTCTCTCTACTTCCAAATAAATCAATAAAAATATTTTAATTTTTTTAATTAAAACAAACAAACAACAAAAAAAAAAAACACTGATGTTGCCCCAAACAGCCACCCTGGAACTGTCAAGAAAGCACCAGTAGACTTACCTAGGATTTCAAGCGTGAGAGTA
Organism: Dipus sagitta; assembly: GCA_036346955.1. NCBI lineage: Eukaryota > Metazoa > Chordata > Mammalia > Rodentia > Dipodidae > Dipus > Dipus sagitta. The sequence continues at coordinate 36,493,957 of CM070785.1, read as the reverse complement.
AAATAATTGGAAGGGGAAAAACACAGAAAAGAACAAACCGAAGAGATCAGAAATAGAACACGGAGAGGAGCCGCGGAGTGCTAAGTGTTGCTTACCTGTCAGCTGGCATTGGTTGATCTTGTGTTCTGTGATGTCGCTCAGTGACTCGAACACCTGGAGGCAGCTGTCACAGCTGTGCTCACCTTCCTCCCCCAACTCCTCCCCGTCGTCCGGCCTCTTCTTGCAGTCTATTGCCTCTCCATCTTCAATCTTGTCTTCAAGTTTACAGTTGGGGTCTGAAAGAGAATCGAGACCATAAGTATGGGGTTTGAAGACAGGTTCTTGTGAAGTCACGTTCAATCTTCTGGCTACCAAACACAGAGACACCGTTTCCCTTGAAGTTGCCATAGAGGGTTTCATTGCAGACTTTATTACAGAAGGTTCAAAAGTTAAGCCTTCCCTAAATTGTGCCAGTCTTCTGATTATTAAAGGCGTTCTTCCTTTCCTGAACCCTCACCCCACCGCGCAGCCCTTAACCTACTTCTCCCTTTCAAATAAATTGTCCGTCCTTAAGATTAACTTTGTCATTTTTTTTTTTCTCAGAGCCTTTTAGAAGTTTTAGCTTAAAAGACACAGATGAATCACTTTTAAAATCAACAGTCTTTAATGCAAAGGAAAAATTTGAAGTTATGAATGAACTCCTTTTGGCTAAATGTATTCTTTAATGGGAAATCACCAAATTAGACAAAAGTCTAGAAGCAACTAAGCTGATTACCATAGGCAAAAAAAAAAAATTGACCTTTACTTATAAACTGGTCAAAATGCACAGTTACTCCATTATTTATGACAGCAATAGCAAAACAAACTCTACCACCCAGCAAAAATAAATAAATAAATAAATAAATTATTTGAAACACAAACGTAAGTGAAAATAGATTGCCCTATCTTTGGCTTTGAAAATCATGCAAAAGAAACAAAATGCACAAACAGTAACTATGAAATTGCAATCAAGTCAACAATCTTGAATTGGCATTATCAATGTTGAAAAGCTACATCATGTGAAAATGAAAATGTCCCATTTTAACCACATAATGGGTCACAAATGTGATGGGAAATAAAGACTAAGACCTGGAGCAGGGAAGATGGCTCAGTCAGTAAAGTGCGCATCATCCAAGTGAGAGGACCTGAGTTCAGATCCCCAGCACCCATGTAAAAGGCTGGAAAGCATCCTTGTCTGTAACCCTAATGCTGGGATGACAGAGACAGCAGGATCCCTGGGACTTGGTGACTAGCTATTCTAGCTGAACCAGTGAACTCTTGGCTCAGTATAAGATAGAGGGATTGGAGAAGACATCCCATTTTGACCTGTGTATTCCACATCCAGACACACATGCACCTGTACACACACACACACACACACACACACACACACACATAAATACAAAAAGTAAGGTACAGATAATATAGTTAATTAAGATATACATACATATACATACAGAGTTTTAAAATCAACACACACACACACACACACACACACACACACACACACATATATATATATATATATATATATATAGAGAGAGAGAGAGAGAGAGAGAGAATCTATGCTATCCTTTGACTCACTTTAGAGAAATTTCCTTGGTTCAATCAATCCCCAGGACCACGTAAACAAGAAGTGTGTGTATGTGTGTGTGTGTGTGGCTAATTAGGGAAGTACACTCCAAAACCCTGCTGCCTTTGCTTTTCTTTGTAGAAAAGAAAGAAAGTAAAAGTGGGTAGAGGAAGGGTGGGAAGGAAGGGAGAGGATAAATGCCTTAGGTGAAATTAGGATAATATAATCAGTGGCTTAATTTATGGGATACTCAGTTCAAGTGATGAAATTCCTCCACAGTCAGAGATAACTACATCTCAAAAAAATAAGAGTATCCTTCCTTCCTTCCTCTCTGTCTTCCCTCCTTCCTTCTTTCCTTCCTCCCTCTCCCCTTCCTTCCCTCGCTTCCTTCCTTTCAAGTTTGAGACAGGGTCTCATGTAGCCCAGGTTGACCTCAAATGCACCATGTAGTGGAGGATGGCCTTGACCTTCTGATCCTCCTGGCTCCACCTCCCAAGTGCTAGGATTTCCGAATGTATCACCATCCTTGGTTTTATACAGTGCTGGCTCTACCAAGAGCTTCGTGTGTGCTAAGCAAACATTCCAGCAACTGAGATCCATCCCCAGCCTGGGATTCCTACGCTTTATAAGATCTTGACAGATCAATGAACACTGCAAAATAGTCATAACAAGATACCTTAGAAACGCATAATGCCTTGTCTATAATCACAGATTCAATGTAACTATAATATTAATTTTAATATGAATATGGTACATTGGATGATGTAAGTATAACATATTAAATATTTGAAATGTCTCATTGAATATTTGAAATGTTATAGCCAAGCATCCACTCGGCCAACATTTGCCAAGTGTAAGCCAATCAGAACTACCACTGTCCCCGTCTGATGGTTGAACTCTCTCCTTGCTCATTTCAGGCAACTCGCTTCTAGAAACCCAACTTCTTCTACCAGTAACTTACATGCCAAGCCCTCTTCTGCCTGGAAGTTAGCCTACACCCATCGGAAACGGGCTTAACTACCTCACCACAATTCAGATAGGCCGAGTTCAACTTCAATTTCAATCTAGATAATACTTTCCGTGGTTCACACAAAAATCAGAATTCCCATCACAAAGACCAAGTAGTTTTGTTGTGTTTTGTTTTAAGGGAACATAGTATTTAAGTGAATTGGTCATTTGGGTTGATTTGCCATCTGGAAAATTATTATCTCAACAGTCTATACGTTGCCTATTTTGATATAGTGGGATTTGGACTTCTCATTCTTGGGAGAGTGATCATAACATGTTCTTCATTTGTCTTGTACTATATACACAGCACAGCACCAGCTCCAACTGAGTACTTAGTAACTATGATTTAGTGTTGATGAGAAGAGGAAAGAGAAGAACATAAGGGAGCCAGAAAAAAAGCCCCATGCTGGTGTTTTTTTTTTTTTTCTTCCTGTAAATAGGAACATACTAGTTACCTCCAAGTTAGAAAGCCTGAACGTGCCCTACATTTTCCAAAACCGACACGATGTGACCCACCACATTGGAGCGTCCTGCTTTCAAATGTTTTGTCTAGAGACGCAGACGCAACAAACTGGTAATGGTCCAAAGATCTCCCACAAACTGAAGCCAAGCAGTAAAACACTGCCAAACCAGAGAGTGATTCAGAAAAATAAATAACTGTCCCAACCCCGGCAAAGTGACCCCACTCCACCAGAGACTGCTTAGAGGCAGTGTGTAAATGCGGAAGACACTTCCTTGTTTTGCCTGAGTTTCCAGCTTCTCAAAAAAACTGACAGCACTCAGGGAAATGTGGGTGTGAGCACTGAATCTTAATGTGATTATTTAAATGCCACACACTGGGTTTGCAGACCTGCTTGTTTTTAAATAAGGAGACTCCCTGAATATTTTAAGTAGGATGCAGAGGAAAATGGATACATAAAAAAAAAAAAAACCTCACCTTCCTTAGTATTCAGGAATATGAGCACTTTACACTAACCCAATATCAAAATGTTCAAGGCTTCCATTCTTCTAAGCTAAAGAGGGATCCCATCCACTATGGCTGGTTATTAGAATGAGGGTCATTTGAAGACTAATAAAAACGTTTTTTTGCCTTCACTTCTGTGTTTGCAGACAGAACCCTTCGGGGACTGAAGTCAGTCAAGCTTACTCACTTCTGCTGCAACTTTAGGATGCATGCTCCAGCCAACTGGAGAATTTGTTTTTAGGTCAACACTTAAGTGGGACCCTCTGGGAGATGGGTTCGATTATAACCTATGATGCCTCCACGTCATGACTACTAGAATCACAGTCTCTCTCTTATAAGGAGAATTTTATTTTCCCAACCTCCACGTGCATGAGAATTATTTTTTTTTTCTGGCCTATTCGAAAGATGTGTCTATTCGTGTCAGGGGTTTCTGTTCCCAATGCCAGGAGATGTCAGAAGATTCTAGAAAGCTTACATTGTCAACCATGTCTTTCCCACAGGTGGCTACACTTCAGTAATTGCACATGGCCTTGGTGATGTAGTTTTTATAAAGTCCTCTGAGATCCAATCATAAAAAATAATTGTATTACTCTACTAGCCATTCAAACCTCTGACTTGAACCTCAGGGGTTATAAATACAAGGCCCATGCCTCTAAGTACTGCCCTGCCCCCCCCCCCCCCACTGCACCAGTGCATGAAGGACAATTGTTCCTCCAACTACATTGTTGGCCATAAACCCTCCAAAGGGCAGAGTTTTAAAATCTCCCCCAGTGCAACCACAAAACGCGCCTTCGCAGAGGCACCTCTCCCTCTCCCTGTCCAAACATGTGGCCTCCATCACCAATGATCTCACCTGCTCAGCCAACCTTCCAACTCATCTGCTCAGAAAGCGGGCTGTGGGACACTGGATTTACAGTGTTCTGATCTGAATGGAAGGCAGGATTTTGGAATGGAGACACAATTATTAGGACTACCATAAATGTAGGCATTCTGTTTCCAATTTTGTTAGCATTACCTATTAGGCAGAATTTAAAAGAGTCACGATTCTCCCCTCATTATGTTCTCTGGCAGGTAATTCCTTTCCTTCTTCCTCTCATCCTCCTCTTCTTAAAGGTTGTTATTTCTTTAACTTGGTTTAATAAAATTACAACTTTGGGGAAAATGAAAAATTGCCCTGGCTTAAAAGTGTTGGAGGCAATAAACCCACGGACCTCAATTAATTTCAAGTGCGGGATCAGTTTAAGGCCAACCAGCAGAAATTCTATTCTGTCCATGTAAAAATGAGGTTTCACCACATTTACTTTTTATAACCTATATAAAAGTCAAGTAAAAGTAATGAATATCTAAAAGCCATCTCAGTGGACTGGCAAAGACTATCTGTATTCTTGAACCTCATCTTACATATTTCTTTCCTTGCAACAAGGACCCCAGGCCTGATCAAAGCTAAAATGTCAAACTACTGAGAAAACAGCCCAATTTCCAATCCATTTCCCGGCCTAGAAAATGGACCTCCTTCCAAGCCACTTTTGTATGGAAAAAAAGCACTGGCAAAAGAAAGAAAAACTAAGAGATCATGTGGTTATAATTATTACCAGGCAAGGAATATTTCTGCAGCTCAGTGGTGAAGTAAAACTCTGTCGCTCTCTGCTCCCAATAGTGTCCATCGCAAAACAACTGCCTCATTAAATCTGTGCAGTAAGATTAATATGCCGTGGCTGCACTACATTTATAACTTGGTACTCTATAAAAAGCACATTTAATGGTAAGAGCCAGAGCCTAGATACAAAGTATTACTATAAAAACTTCTGGCAGCGAGTAAGCAGTGCCGGCTCTGGTCCTTCTTTCATGAGATATAAATAAGGCTTTTCCTGGTTAATTCCAAGCATGAAGCCCTAACTTTAAAAAAAAAAAAAAAAGAACTGACTCAGTTTTTATGAGAGTGGCAGAAAAGCCGGATTCTTGGGATGCTGTGAGGAAGAGTGCAAGAAGATCTCCTGACAACTGAGACTGGCAAGAGATGAATGAACGGAAAACACTCCACGTACGCATATGCGCAAACTTAAAAGTGGACCGTTTCCAAACAGTTTGTTCTCTGGTTACAGGCAGCTTCTCACCAAATTAAACAACCCAGTGAGGAATTGCTTCATCTTAAATCAACCGACAAAGTTTCAGGTGAATTCAAGAAACTAACCCCACAAAAAAAAAAAAATACATACTGTTGAAATAATAAAAGTGCTGATCACCACAACGTCATTGGGGATCTTAATTACCTGAAGCTATAAAAATATATATATTCAAAAAGAAAAGTGAGGCTGGGGAGATGTGGCTCAGTTTGTAAAGCACTTCTCACATAAGCATGAGGGCCTGAGATTGGATCCCCAACATCCATGTAAAATGCCAGCCATGGTGGTACCCACCAGTAATCCCAGCCCTGGTTAGGCAGAGAGAAATGGATCCCCAGGGCTAGGTGGCTAGCTAACCCAATCAATGAGCTCTTGGTTCTGTGAAAGAACTAGCCTCAAAATAAATAAAGTGGGGACCAAGTGATAAGGACAACTGATGTCAACTTTTGCCCTTCACATGCATGTGAACACACATCTGTGCACACTTGTACACACAGTTGTGCCCACATGCATGTAAATACACACACATGCCAAAGAAAAATGTGGTCCCAATATAACAGTACTAGTGAAATAGTAAAGGCATAAAGGCTTTCTTCCCTTAGATATCTAAGGGTCTACTATAAGACTAAGATCCAAAGATATATTCTAAGAATTAAAAAAACATTTCAAAATCCAGTGTCTTTATGCTAATTAACAATCATTGACAAACACATTCCGTACCCCTGCCCCCAAAAATCCCTACAAAGGATGAGCAACAATCTCATGTTAATCATCACTGTGCCAAATGGTAACTGACAATCTAATGTATTTCAAGTTCACATGTGTGCAAATATCTAGAGTCATCCAGGTTTGCTAACACACTCAGAAGTCTGGAAAAGAAATCAGAAACCATCTGTTTCAAGCAATCCATGTTTGAAAGTAGTCTTTTCACACAGGTATTCAAGTCATGATCACTTGTTTTTCATTATTATTATTATTGTGTGTGTGTGTGTGTGTGTGTGTGTGTGTGTGTGTACAGAGAGAGGAGTTAAAGAGAGGTTATAAAGAGTTAATAAGAAGCAGTAATAAGAACACTTCCCAGTGTTCAAAACTCTTAAGACAGGATCATTATTTTGTGATTTCTGGGCACTGGATATGTATTCAAAATGTGAAATCCCCTAAGATAGAAACAGATTAAGGGAAAATAAATTCCACACTGTCATACGATGGCAGACAGTCTTTAATGAAGGGATACAGCAAGCCAGACTGGGCACCGTCTGTCCCACACATGCCTGCTGCCTCATGTTTTCTCTTACTGTCAGCTGAAAGGAAACAAACAAACGAAACGAAAGCAGTCAGTACAGTGTGGAGGAACGGGCATCCTGGAACTGAGGCCTGAGCCTGGGGGGATAGCGACAGACACAACAGGTACATCATAACTAGATGCCCACAGGTCCTAGGAGGTCAAGCGCATCAAGGTTAAGATGATACTCATCTTCCAGGTGTGATGGCACATACCTGTAATCCCAGAGCTCGGGGGGGGGGGGGCGGGGGCAGAAGAGGAACGAAGGTTACAAGTTGAAGGTCATCCTGAGCTATACAGTGAGACCTTGTCTCAAATCAAGAATGAATGAATGAGTACATTCCTTGCTCACATTTTTCTGCAATGTTTATTTTCTTTTTTTTTTTTTTTCATTTATTTATGAGACAGAGAGAAAGTGAGCGAGTGAGTGAGAGAGAGAGAGAATTGGCATGTTAGGGCCTCTAGCCACTGCAAATGAACCCCAGATGTGTGCATCACCTTGTGTATCTGGCTTATGTGGGTTCTGGGGAGTTGAATCTGGGTCCTTAGGCTTCCCAGGCAAGCGCCTTAACCTGCTGAGCCATCTCTCCAGCCCTGCAATGTTTATTTTCTATGTGAAAGTTACTAACTTGATTTACAGAAGGAAGAAGGAGGAAAAAAATAACACTTTCAGGCTGGAGAAATAGCTCGGTGGGTAAGAACACTTTATTTGCATGCATGAGGGCCCGAGGGGCCCTGAGACCTCCTGAGTTCAATTCCCCAGCAGTCACATCAACAGCTGAGCATGGCCACAGTCCTGTGAGGAGCAGAGACTGAAGAATTGCTGGAGCTTGTGAAAATGGTAATCTCTTGAATTGGCAAGAGACTCTTCTCAAGGAAACACAAGGATGAGTGACCGAAGGGGGTAACTGAAGTTCTCCTCTGGCCTCTGCATGTGTCCAGGGTGTGCCATGCCACAATGCTATGCACAAGAACACACACAGGAACCTACATGTGGGCTGGAGAGATGGCTTAGCCATTAAGGTGCTTGCCTGCAAAGCCAAAGGACCCAGGTTCGATTCCCCAGGGCCCACGTAAGCCAGCTGCACAAGGTGGTGGCACATGCACCTGGAGTTTGTTTCCAGTGGCTAGAGGCCCTGGTGCGCCCATTCTCTCTATCTCGCTCTCGTTCTGTCTCAAACAAATAAATAAATAATACCTTTTTAAAAAAACCCACATGTATCTATTTCTTCTCCCCTCTGTCTCTAAAATCTTTCCAACCAAAAGAAGTATCTCTGCATTATGGGCTGGAGAGATGGCTTAGAGGTTAAGGCATTTGCCCACAAAGCCAAAGAACCCAGGTTCAATTCCCTAGTACCCACATAAAGCTAGATGCACAAGGTAGCGCATGAGTCTGGAGTTCCTTTGCAGTGACTAGAGGGCTTAGCATGCCTCCCCCCCCCCCTCCATTTTTCTCTCTCTCAAGCAACTAAATAAAACAAAACAATAAAAATGTTTCAAAAAGAATTATCTCTTCATTAAACAGTATCACTCAATTTGGTCTACAGGTCTACCTTGGTCCTTGGCCCTTAAAGATTTAAGAGAACGCTGACAGATGCACAAGAACATGGCAAACGTGAATTCATTACCTCTATCTACAATGAAGTTCCTCGGGCAGGATGCTGGGTAGGAGGAAATTAGCCTTGGAGGAGGTTAATTAAAAAAACAAAACAAAACAAAACAAAACAAAACAAAACAAAAAAACAGACGCACGTGCAGAGTCTGGAACCAAACCAAAAGTCTCCCGTCTTCCAATCAGAAAATCCCTCCCACGTTTCTCTTTAGCTCCCCTTTATCATTTATTCGGGGAAAGGCCCAACAGAAGAGAGCAGCGTCAGCTCTCCGAAGTTCAAACAGAGACACGGTGTTACCAACACCCTCCAACTTCACACTCATTTAATTTCGAAATGAATCACTCGCGCCTGCCTGTCACAAGTTCAGTAAAGCAACATTTACTGGGCAGCTTTGAGGTGATTTGGATGAGCATCCAGAGGTTCAAAACCCAAAGTGACCACAGGCGGGATGGGGCCACTGGAAACTACATTTCCCTGGCCTGGAGCACGTTGGTCCATTTACCCAAGTCTGTCATTCAGAACTTCTCTTTACATGACTTAGACACTCATTCAAGGAGAGAGAGAGAGAGAGGGAAAACCCAAAACCTCAAGTGAAGGCCGAAGGAGGGCAAAGCGCCCAGACAGAGGAGCTTCTAAATAAGGACAGGTAGGTTTCGTCTGAAAACAAAGCCCACTGCACCCCTCCGAAAGCCACATGCCGCCTTCAAGGAAATGCAAGTACTCCCGAGCTACTCAAATGGGCGGGGTGAAGAGAGTGGAGGAGAGGGGAGCAGTGTTCGAAGCCAAGATGGGAAACAGAACTATATCATAAGGAAACTACCAGGAGTATGAGCGAGATATTCACGTAATCACCTCAGTGCTATGAGAACGTAGGAAGGGAAGTTGTTTTTTTTTTTCTTTTTTTCCTCTTTCTTCTTATGCGTGAGTACGGGTATGTGTATCCATATTCACACGCGTGGGTGCACATATGCGTGCAGGTGCAAGTGTGTGCGTGTGGTGGCCAGAGGTTGACAGTGGGTTGCTCTCCGCTTCGTTTTTGTGGCAACGTCTTGCACTGAACCTGGAGCTCAGCAGTTCAGCTAGACTAGTTATGCAGCAAGCCCTAGGAGGGTCCTTCCGGCTCCACCTGCCCAGTGCTGGGGTTACAGGCAAACACTACTATGCCCTGGTTTTGCACTTAGGATTAAACTCAGCTCTATTGGCCTGAGTAACATGCACTTTACCTACTGGGCCACCTCCCTGGCCCCTAAGTAAGGACATTTCCAGAACGGGGTAGCGCTTGATCTGACATTTTAGAAAGAAATTTTTCTGCTGGTCACTGAGAGGATGGGTTAGGCAAAGAGCAGGCCCAGGAAGTAGAGAAACCAATCTGGTGGATACGACATCAACAAGGGAAAATAGGGAGAATCCAAAGGCAGTGGCAGAAAGAAACTAACGGGTCTGGGGATCTCGCTAGGAAAACAGCATCTGCATTGTTTGTGGGTATCGCAAAGTGAGGAATGGCCACATGTTTGCAGAGCACCCTAGAGATGAACTTTTTGCCTTGCTAAAATGGGTGTAGTCATCCAGGTTTGGGACCCCCTCTTCTACCTCTTTTCCCCCACCCAGAGTTTGTCTTGCAGTCATTTTTCTACTTACCTAAACAATTGCAAATAAGTGCCAAACCTGAACAGAGAAGGTAGAGGAATATCATACCAGATAAGTTTTTCATCTACTACAAGACGTTTTCAGGGGCCCGCAAAGGATATTGATCTGAGTGAGCATCACAATCTTGGATTTTTTACTTTTTCAAATACATATCAAGTCAAAGAAAAAGAAACATGAAGGTTACCCGCAAACAAAAACAGATACATTCTTTTGTTTGCACCACTTACGATATCATTAAATGCTTGTTTAAATGGTTAATATGCTTTTCCCTGCAGCCCGTGAGCTCTCTAATAGGACAAAGTAATAGCACTGACCGCGACTTTCAGTTTCATAAAACTCTCCTCCCACGGACGCGTGTCCACCTCCAGCAGGATGTGATACATCAGGGAGGCCTCTCAAGATGCAGCCACTTACTGTTGGGACTACGATCCTCCAAAACAGCCAAAATGATTTCTCTTAAAAAAGAAAAAGAAAAAGAAAAAAAAAAAAACAGGACCTGGAGAGACGGCTTAGCAGTTCAGGCACTTGCCTGCTATGCCTAAGGATCCAGGTTCAATTCCCCAGTATCCACGTAAGCCAGACGCACAGGCTACACATGAGTCTGGAGTTTGTTTGCAGTGGCTAGAGGCCCTGGCATGCCCATTCTCTCTCTCTCTCTCTCTCCCTCTTTCTATCTCTCTCAAATAAATAAAATATTTAAAAATAAATACAAGGGCTGGAGAGATGGCTTAGTGGTTAAGGTGCTTGACTGCAAAGGCCAAAAGGCCCAAGTTCGATTCCCTAGGACCCATGTAAGCCAGACACACAAGGGGGCTCATGCATCTGGAGTTCATTTGAAGTGGCTGAAGGGCCTGGCATGCCCATTCTCTCTCTCTCTCTCTCTCTCTCTCTCTCTCTGCTTCTTTCTCTCTCCCTCAAATAAAAATAAAATAAAATATTAAAGAGAAAAATATACAAAATTTGGCCTTCAAGTCATGCAGTGAGCTACAGAGATTCAACTTCTGTGAGTTTGTCACCTATGCTGGGATGGGGCCTTTTGGCGATGCAGCTCTCTTTGAGTCACCTATGTTTGTGTAAGTAACCTCAATAAACTCATTGTTCACAAAAAAATGGATATATTAAGTATTCATTATAAGAGCATTTAGGGCTTTCATATAGAAGAAAATATGGTTAAAAACCGCAAAGAACAATACGACAAGTCTGCCAGAGAAATGGATACAAGAAGGTAAAGATAGGTACAAGCAACTCAAAACTGCCAGACCCAATGGGGCATGGTGGCTCACACACCTTTAATCCCAGCACTTGGGAGGCAGGTGTAGGAGGATCACCATGAGTTTGACGTCAGCCTAGGACTACAGAGTGAATTCCAGGTCAGTCTAGACTACAGTGAGACCCTACCTCAAAAAAAAAAAAAAAAAAAAAAAAGAAGCCAGGCGTGGTGGCTCACGCCTTTGATCCCAGCACTCCTGGAGGCAGAGGTAGGAGGATCACCGTTAGTTCAGGCCATCCTGAGACTCCATAGTGAATTCCAGGTCAGCCTGGGCCAGAGTGAGACCCTACCTCTACCTCGAAAAACCAAAAAAAAAAAAAAAAAAAGCCAACTGGGATGGAGAGATGGTTTAGCAGTTAAGGCACTTGTCTATGCATCCTAACGACCCAGGTTTGATTCCCCAGTACCCACATAAGCCAGATGCACATGGTGGCGCATGTGTTTACAGGGGCTAGAGGCCCTGATGCATCCATTCCTTCTCTGTATTTGCCTCTGTTTCTCTCTCTGTCTCTCAAATAAATAAATAAAATAAAAGTATTTTTAAAATGTAAAATAAAATATTTTAATAAAAGGAAAAAGAACTACATAGCTCAACATAAACATGGTTGACCATGAGTGTCTCAGCAGAGGAGGGGGGGAAGGGAAAGCAACACATGGAAGTTGTCTTTTGACCTTCACGCATGCACCGTGGCACCCATGCACATCACGTACATGTACACGAAAATATATACACATATCATACATATGTATCCAACACAACACACACACACACACACACACACACACACATCTAAATAATAAAAATTCAAAAGAATTAAAAATTTACCCTGGCCCCATCTTTTTACATACCCTTAAAATAATAAAAATTAAAAAGAAATAAAAATTTAGCCTGCTCCCTCCCTCTTTTTTTAGGTGAAGGTTTTATAGCAAGCTGTGTCTTCCGTTGATTTGATGCTGTATGATCTTGGGGATATGCTGTTTTGCTTATGTCTTGTTGCTTTTGACCAGTGTTTTTCCCTTTGGTTGGTTTGGGGGTGTTTTGTGTGTTTGTTTGTTTTTTCTTTTGGCATACATCTTTCTTTTTGCCAGGTACAGTGCTTCACTCCCCCAATGCCTTCCCACTTTCAACACTTTTTTTTTTTTTTTTTTTGAGGTAGTGTCTTGCTATAGTCCAGGCTGGCTTGAAATTCACCCCGTAGTTTCAGTGTGGGCTCAAACTTATAGTGAACCTCCTACCTCTGCCTCCACAGTGCTGGGATTAAAGGCGTGCACCACCATGCCTGGCCCAGATTTACACATTCAACTCTTACACTCTAACTTCCTGCAAAACCCGAACACAACCAATGACCCTCTTAAGAGAAGCCTCAAGACCCTTTCCCGGATATTACATACAGAAATTTTGAATATCCAAGCATTCAAGTACCAATTTCTCCACAGCAAAATTTAAAACTGATGAGGCCAGGCATGGTGGCACACACCTTTAATCCCAGAACCCAGGAGGCAGAGGTAGGAGGATCCTAGGATTTCAAGGCTAGACTGGGACTACAGAGTGAGTTCCAGGTCAGCCTGGGCTAGAGTAGGACTCTACCTTGAAATCAACAACACAATTAATAATAATAATAATTTGCTGAGAATCAACACTGTAGGGAAACAAATTACTTCACAGTATTTCTATGTGGGCTGTGGCACATAATAACCAAGTATACTGAAAAATGCACTACCTGCCAGTCACAATCACAAATGAAAACCCATTTTGGAAGTTAGGATTTAGACAAATGGAAAAAAAAAAAAGATTCTACTACCCCTTTTCATCCCTGTTCTCTCACAAGTGGCCATCCCTCATATGTAAGTGATCCTGTTTAGAAAGATAAGTACTTTATAAACAAATGCTTTGGAAACGTGATGACTGGACAAAAGAGAGAAAAGAAAATCCTATAAAATAAGGTTCATGTTTCCACAAGGAAAGATCAGAGCAAAAAGTAGGCTGTGATTTACGACTTATGAGCTATTACAAATTACAAGAAAATTGATGTATAATTGAAAAAAAAACAAAATCCATCTTGTCTTCCTCTAGCTGGATTAATAAATTAAACACACACACACACACACACTCAAGCCTGTGTGTCCAAGTTTCCTTCAGTCTGATACAAAATAAGAAGAGGCATACAACCAAAAATAAACTATAAAAATAGATTATTATTGATCTTGCATCATTTCTGCAACACTTTCCTTAAGGAATTTGAAACAAAGGAAATAGGGCATCCGTTTAAAACTTTTTAAGTGCATCTTTTATTTCCTAGAACATAAAATAATTTCTTGAGTTTTCTGCCTGATTTTTTTTTTTTTTAGTTTGAAAGCAATCTCTCAAAAAATGAGTTCCGAAATGCACATTTCCTATGGAATGGCAGCCTTGCCAAATGTGCATTCAATCTGCATGTACCTGCAGACCACCAGTTCTATTAGCATAATCAATAGTCAATTTACAGAGCGGCCCAGACAGCACTGAAAGTGAGCGTGCATGCCATTATCGTAAGAACGATGAATTAATAGTTGCTTGTGGAAATACGTTCAGCTTGATTCATCAAGATAATGTGATCATATATTAAATATGCTTATAGTACGGACACTATATATAACCATATTGAGGAGCCTGGTGTGGTGGCACACACCTGTAATCCTAGCACTTGATGTAGAGGCAGGAGTATCAGGAATCCAATGTAGTATTTTTGAGGCCAGCTCTTGGCTACTTGACATCTGTCTCAAAAAAAAAAAATTAATGATGAGGTATAATGAGATAATCCCTATATATACATCAAGTAGCATCAACTAAATCAATCACATATAGGAGGAAATTTAGAGAATGGCTGATAAACACCTTTATTTATTTATTATTTGCATGAGATAGAATAAACAGAAGAGTGTGTGTGTGTGTGTGTGTGTGTGTGTGTGTGTGTATTTAGAAGCATAATTCACAGTAAATTTATACAGGAATCCTTTCAGAATGTGGCCAGAGGGCCAGGATTTTCCCTTCTTTCTTTCCTTTCTTCCTTTTTTCTTTTCTTTTCCTTCCTGCTTTCCTTCCTTCCTCCCCTCTTCCTTCCTTCCCTTCCTCCTCCCCTTCCTTCCATTTCTCCCTTCCTTTCTTCCTCTCTTTGTTTTCTTCTTATTCCTAAGGGTTTCAAGATGGCATTTCATAATACATATCATTAGGGATCATCTGATTTTGTTTCTCTTTCCAGGTTATTGTTGTTGATGTTGCTTTTGTCTGCATAACTGTGTTCTCCTTATAGTAACAGGAAATCACACCGAGTGTTCTTACATTGTTAAACACCCTCTGCCACTGAACTACACCTTGACTGTCATCAATATGATTTTCTTAATAGAATAAGGAAATAATTCAACCAATCTCACCACTGTGAACTTGTTTGTTTGTTTTTTTTTTAGAAATTCCAACAGTTGGAAACTTTACATTCAGCCAACATTCCCAAAAACAAAACAAATTGTGCTGTTTCTGAAATACCATCTAAATACGTCAAAATTAGAATAACTGGGTGGAAGAGATGGCCTAGCAGTTAATGCACTTGCCTGCAAAGCCTAAGGGCCCACGTTCGACTCTTCAGATCCCACTTAAGCCAGATGCACAAGGTGACGCAAGCACGCAAGGTCACACATGCACACAAGATGGCTCACACATCTGGAGTTCGACATCAGTGGCTGGAGGCCCTGGTATGCCAATTTTCTCTCTCTCTCTCTCTCTCTCTCTCTCTCTCATAAAACATAATTTTTAAAAAAATTAGAATAATTATTTCAGCAACAGAGGCATCAATGTTCCACCAGTTCCTGAGACAACCCATCTCCAACACGGTTTGTCATCTTTCACAGCAATGAAACAAAAAAGAATAAAAGATTAAGGGGAAAAAAATATGTCTAAATGTGGAACATTTCAGAAAAGATAATAGACATGCATTTAGGAAGGTAAAATGCCTTTACCTACCAGTGGGAATATAAATTTCTTTTCCCCTGCTGCTTCACACAGGTACTTAGAGCCAAAGTCAGGCTCCACGACTACAGTTTTGCAGCCCAACCAGCACTCGCATATTCCTATGGCTCAGACTGGCATTCTGCACTCCAGCAAGTGTGCTGACCTTTGACCCTTGCATGACGAGGCTCTTCTTCTACCAGGCACTGCTTCTGGGGAGATCTCACCAGAGGCCGTGACTGCAAACAGTTCCCCCAGGTTATCTGCGAACCCTCCCACCTCCAGCGATACAATACCTCCCCAATCCAGTTCCAGAACCATTCAACTGTTTTCTCCCAAGCCTTTAATGACACAATTAGGGATTTGTCAGGCTTCCTTTCAAGATTGTCTCAGCTGTCAATGACTCATATCAAATCCTTTTTTTTTTTTTTTGGAAAAGTAACTTTCTCTCAGGGAAGATGAGGGCCGAGATGCTGATGGCAAAACAGCCCTAAATACTGTGGTAGTTTGAATGTGACTGTTTAAATCTATGGCCTCAGAGAATCAGTCATTTGATTAAACTTCCTACTTGAGCCCCTGGCAGGCAGATCCCTGCCACAAGGAGGCGTGTCACTAGGGGAGGATCCTGGAATGCAGCAAGGGTGGATAGGAGTACAACCCTACTAGGTGTGTTCAGAGCAGTTTGAGCTCTGGGGGTTGGTGCTGGCTGGTGGCTTCCCCTACCCTCTCCCTGCTTGGATGCAGAAGCCAGCCAGCTTCTGCCATTGACGGTATTCCGCCAGATTGTGTTAGCCTGAAATACACCTTTCCTCCCATAAGCGTGTCTGGTTGGATGTTTGTCCCAGTGACAAGGAACCGACTAAAGAAAAAAGCCACAGAAAGACAGAAGAAAGATTCGGCCACCCAAATGCCATTTCCACCTCTTGGTTTTGTGACTGACTGGCCCTGGCATCTTCTATTGAAGAGCACGGGATGACTGCTCACCTTCATGTGAAAAGCCTCCCTTCTGCTGATTCAGACTTGGTAACTGGATGTGCCCAGTATGTGTGCCTCCGTTTCCTCATGTATGACATGGGGACAGTAACACCTGACAGGATCGATTTATGTCCACATGAAGTCACAGTGGCTCTAGCGGCAGGTTTCGAGTTGCAAAGTATTTTGCCACAGATGGAGAACACAACCCTCTACTGGCTCCATGGTCACCTTTCCATGGTAGAGAATGGGTTACTAAGAATTGGATATCAGGGCTGCAGAGATGGCTTATGGGTTAAGATGCTTGCCTGCAGAGCCAAAGGACCCAGGTTCAACTCCCCAGGACCCACGTAAGCCAGATGCACAAGGGGGCACACGTGTCTGGAGTTCGTTTGCAGTGTGGTTGGAGACCCTGCGCACCTGTTCTCTACCTGTCTCTTTCTCTTTCAAATAAATAAATAAAATAAAAATATTTTTTTAAAAGAGTCAGATACTAAAGTGCACCCGTTTCTCTTAGGCTTTCTGCAGAAAGGAAAACAATTTTTTTTTTCCATACAATGAGGCAAGTTGGCCACAAAACTGTGTCACCCCACTCCTGATAGATTTTACAGCAAAAAGGAAGAAAAAAAAAAAAAAACAGGATTTTTTTTCAGCTTCCCAGTGGTTGTCTATAATACAAAGTTAACACAGACTTGCTAAGGATCAGCTACCAGGTCAACATATCACACTAGTTTCCTAATACAGCCACGCTGTGAGGTAGACTGACTCCTACCATTGGACCATCATACGAGCAGGAAAACTGAGACTTGGGAAGCTTCACTGTTCAGCATAATTCAATCTGGAATTCAATCACAAGTGTGGTCACCCTCGTATCAATTCACTGTGACATGTTAAATCTTCATGATAGACGAAGGAGCAAAGCACTGACTGCTAAAACTTGAGTAAGGAAGGTGACACTCACGTGGCAGTGGTCCCATGATTTGGGCTTTGTGAGAACCTGGGGGTTTGTGTAGCCACCGGTAAGTTGCCCATGTTTTGAATGAAGGCCCCCTCCACGCCTGCTCATGTAAGTGAAACAAATTAAACTCACTGGGTCCCGTAAAAAAACAAGAGCAGGAATTAGTAGGGGTGAGAAAAAAAGAGGAATGGGTTCAACAGAATGAAAAGGGGTCGAAAGAACATAATGGTAGGTGAATATGATCAAAACTACATTTGATATATGTATAAAGTTGTCAATTTTAGAAAGGAGGCTGAGGTAGGAAGATTGCCATGAGTTCAAGGCCAGCTGGGCTACAGACAGAGTTCCAGGTCAGTCTAGGCTATAATGAGACTCTGCCTCAAAAAGAATACAGTAAGAGACATACACGCACATACAACAAAAAAGAATCTTGAGGAGCCAGGTGCGGTGACACATGCCTGTAAATCCCATCACTTGGGAAGAGGGGCAGAAGATCAAGGGTTCAAAGTCATGTTCAGCTAGGGGAGACAGGGAGTCACATTTCCTTCTGAGACCAGAGTATGTCTATCCATGGGAGATAATTCCTAGAACTATAAATTGAGAGACTGAGACTGTCCCTGACCGACCCACCGCAAAGTCACAGGGTGACTCAGAACACGATACCCATGCTCTCGGGGACTTAGGAATAATGGGATGGGTGGTCTGGGGTGCTCTCTGCTCTGCTGCGCTGTCCAAGGCCTGTGTCCTCTCTCACGCTCAGCAGGGTTCCTCCTCCCTTTCCGAACAAGGCTCCAGCCATGGCTGACCTTTCAGGAAACCAAACTACCACCTTTTCAACATGCTTTCTGGAATACCTATACGAAATGATCCCAGAGTGAATTCTCCTCAGCCACTTGCTATCATTGGAAGATACTGCGCTCCTTCAAAGTGACCCCTCCCAATCCTCCTGGCTCTCCCCACTCCGTATCCCATTACAACTCCTCTCACTTCATCTAGTATTAAGGTTGGAGGGGAAAGGATAAATGGATATTTCAAAGTCATCTGACTGGAAACATGAAGAAGTTAGACTTTGTATGGAGAGGCAAATTCAGGATAGTTAACCATTTAATCAAAATAGAGAAGAACGCATCCATGCAAAGAGTATGACGGCCAAATGGACACCAGTGGTCAGCCACTGGCTACTCAGAGGATGGAGCTGAAAAGAATAGACAGAATCAAGCCATCTGAGAGTGGAGGCAGGGAGACATCATGGACTGAAGAGAGAGAGAGAGAGAAAGGAAGTCTGGCCATTGAACAAACAGAGAAGGAGAAATAATAATGAATAAGGATGTAAATGAAAGTTGAAACAACATTCCAGGCAATCTACCCTGAAGTAAGATTCTCAACAAGAGGACAGCAGTAGCTAGACACAGCCAGGCAAGACCCGGTGGCTATTCTAACAGCCCAGCAGCAGATGCTGCCTGCATTCTTCACTCACCTTCTCACTCTCCCCACAGGAGACCCCACAGAAGCCCGCTCTGAGCCTAGGACACAGCAAAGCAAGTGATGACTAGGGCAACGGAGAAAGCCATACCCTCGTTCACTGAACCACTCTGCAAACCCAAGCCCCGGTTCACCTTTCCGACTTAAGGACTGCTGACATATCCACGATGATCAAACCTTAGTGAACACACGTGAAGTGATTCTCTGTGGCTCCTGTCCGAGAACAATGAGACCATCTTTGCAAATGAACACTGGCCCTTCTTCAAGGAGCCTAAAAAGATACCGGGCTGACTTGCTAGAAAGATGGCAGAGGCTCCAAGGTTAATTACTTGGGCTTCGGGCTTCCATTATCTTTTAATTGGAATTTCTGCAGAAACTTTTCTTTCAGAATCCTCTCGACATTAACGAAGTGAAGCTGGAATGTGGCCTTGATTGTTGCCATGGCCGGTGTCACAGTATTAACACCCCTCACTCACACCCTCAAGCCTTCGCCATGGAATAGCGCTTCAGAAAGAGCTTTCTTCAGCCCAGCATGGAATTCCATGGCTGTAACGAGGCTAAGACAGGAGGGCGGTGGGTTCGAGGCCAGCTTGGGCTATGGAGTTCAGTCTTTATCTCATAACAGAAGGAAGAAAGAAGGGAGATAGGATGGATGAGGGCAGGAGGAAAGAATAAAAGGAAAAGGGGGAAAGTTCATATTCATTTCCTCACTGTACTTGAAATCCTCCATTCAGTGATAGTGCGAAAGGAGCTTTCTAGAACAGAAAAAATGACGTACACCAGTGGTAGTAGAACAAGTAGAGAAGACAGGCTGCAGAGACAGCTTAGGAGTTAAAGCACTTGCCTGCAAAGCCTAAGGACCCGGGTTCAAGTCTCCAGAACCCATGTAAGCCAGATGCACATGGTAGTGTATGCATCTGGAGTTTGTCTGCAGTGGCTGGAGGCCCTGGTGTGCCCATTCATATTCTCACCCTCCTGCCCTCCTTCTCTCCCTCTCTCTAATAAATAAATAAAAATAAAATATTTTTTAAAGTGAGAAGACCTTTGAAAGTATGAAGAAGACACATTTACTAGGCACTTCCCATCTACCTGATACTAATAGATGATAGGAATTAACTCTTGGTTTTCACAGGAACTCTGTGCATTAGGCACTATTAATACCCTCACAGAAAGTCCAGCACCAAGTGGCTTAACAATTTGCCTAAGGTCAATCATATTAGAACTTCAGACCAGAGTCTAGTTCAACACCCATGCCTGAACCACCACATTTACTTTCTCCAGGATCTAAGTGCTGGCTGAGCATTTCTTATATTTCTAGAAACCCATCTAAGTGTCTGGGGAGCCAGCGGTGTATAGAGGGGAGACAAAACCTTCCAGGCACTGTAACGGGGGACACAGAACTGAACGAGGGATTAGGAAAAAACAAAAACAATAAATCAAAAGTTTCCATGTCAGACACAAAACCCTTCAATGACTAGGAAAAGTCTTGTATAGGGGAAACTAAGAATTATAAACTTCTGTACAACAAAAGAAAAAGAAATTACCAAACACCAAGTTGAGAGGACAAACTAAGAAAAATACTTGCAACACAGAAGTCAAGCAAAGAACTGCTTTCCTTTTCTAATATTTATTTATTTATTTGAGAGGCAGAGAAAGAGAGACGGAGAAGGAGAGAGAATTGGGTGCACCAGGGCCTCCAGCCACCGCAAACCAACTCCAGTTGCATGTGCCCCCTTGTGCATCTGGCTTTACTTGGGTGCTGGGAACCTGAACCTGGGCTGTCAGACTCTAAAAGCAAACACCTTTAATCGCTGAGCCATCTCTCCAGCCCTAAGGACTGCTTTTATTTTTTTTTTAACTTTTCTTTTTTTTTAATTTTTAATTTTTTCTATTAATTAGAAACTGTTGTGTGGACAAATCATGTATTGGTCCCATTCCATCCCCCCCCCCAAACACTTTCCACTGAGGACCGTCCTCCATGGGGACCGCTTTTCTTAATGATACAAGTGGCTCCTTCGGTCCAAAAGAAAAGTAAGAGCACCCCAAAAGCCACTGACAGAAGAATAAAGGCTGTTTACATACATATGTAAAGACGCTGCTCTCCCTCATAAGCATGGACGTGCTAAAATTAAAGTGTCATGGACATGCCAGTTGTTTTGCTTGTTCACAAGTCACGTTCATAAAGACACTGTTGAATCCCTGATGCTCGCTAACCCTGTGACTAATGGCAATACACACTGGTCTTAGCTCTGAGGGCCTGCTGGCTAGCATCTATCAAACTTTTACTATTCCCACTAACCGGTACTGTTAGAAACACATACCACATAATATGACCATATGTGTCGGCAAGAAGGTATGGATGTTTGTTGAAGCAACATTTGTAAGTGACGAGCTAAAGTAACAGACACACGATGAGTAAAACCCTCTTGCTGCCCACCACCTATCATGATGGACAGTGCAGAGCTGTCAGAGTAAAGGGGGGGAGGCCCGAGGTGCTGATACAGAATGGTTGCTAGGAAACACTTTGTGATGGCTTGGATGTACGTTGTCCCCCACAGGTTCATGTGCTGGGAGCCTGATCACAGTTGTGGTAAGGCAATGGAATTCTTAACGACAGTAAGGTCTGGACTCACGTATCCTCACGCAGGCTAGGCACTTTTATGCTTTCTCAAAACTAGTATCACACTCAGAAAGGAAACAATAGGGTGGCTGGAGAGAGGGCTTAGCGGTTAAGGCGCTTGCCTGCAAAGCCAAAGGACCCAGGTTCGATTCCCCAGGACCCACATAAAGCCAGATGCACAAGGTGGCGCATGCGTCTGAAGTTCGTTTGCAGTGGCTGGAGGCGCTGATGTGCCCATTCTCTCTCTCTCTCTCTCTGTCTGCATCTTTCTCTCTCTCAAATAAATAAATAATATATATAAAGAATTTAAAAGAAACAATAGGAACTTGCTTTAAAAAAAAAAAGCTGGACTTAATGGTTCACACCCATACCTCCAGCACTTGGGAGGTAGAAGCAGGAGGATTAAGAGCTCAAGGCCAGCCTCGGCAATGCAGTGAGTTCCAAGTTCAAAGACAGTCTGGGCTACAGAACATCCTGACCAAAAAAAGAGAGAGAGAGAAAGAGATAGAAGAAAAAGAAAAAGGAATGAAAAGATGGAAATCAAAGGGGAAAAAAAAGAAAAGCAAGAACAAATCATAGTACTTTTCCAGAAGTTACTACTTTTATAACCTCATGCTGTCTTTCTACATATTCTGAATTAAAATGTATACTTATAGGGTGGTTGTGCCCTGCTATTCTTGTGTCGGCCACTAATGTGGAAACTGTGCTAAGAATTTGCAAAGATTATCAGAATCAGCGTTGTTACATGACTGGGATGTATTTCCCTATACATGTAGCTGATAAAATAGATAGGACAGTTGCTAAAATGTCTTCTGTTCCAAAAATAAAACAGTTTATCCTGCAATCCAGGAGCACTTTAAGAGTGAAAACAAACCCAGGTATTTGAAGAGCAAATACATTCTAAGTAAGCGAAACCTCAATGGATACAAATGCAGGTAGTTTATTAAATTGGGAAAGTAAGGTCCCCAAATTAAAGATGCCCAGACCATCAATACAAGTTACCTATGCCAACAATGTGAAAGGGTTGTCAGCTGTATGACGTGAAACTATATTAGTGTTGTGACACTAGTGTGATCTGGAATTGCCGCAGACCATCTCTCTCCTCTGTCATCCCCAATTGCCGGCACACTTAGGCTGCTAAATGACAGATGTGTGGAAATGCCTTATGTAAACAAACGGCTCAAGTGATTCCTTTATTTTTTTGTGTTCACCATCTCCATTTCAGTCATGGGATGCAAAAAAAAAGGTGGGGGAGAGAAAACTTTACTCTTAAAAGTTTTCCGGTCAGGCTGGAGAGTGTTGGCTCAGCAGTTAAGGCACTTGCCTGCAAAGCCTAATGGCCAGGGTTCACTTCTCCAGTACCCATGTAAAGCCAGATGCACAAGGTTGTGCATGCCTCTGGACTTTGTTTACAGTGGCAGGAGGTCCTGGCACAGCCATTCTCTCTCTCTTTCTCTCTCTCTCTCTCTCAAATAAGTAAGTAAAAAAAATTTTTTTAAGTTTTCCTATCAAAGCAGGAAACTGACTTCCCGTTGAGGTGTTTTATGGCCCATGAGGGACAAAAGGGACACAGAGGGAAGGGTCCTGTGAACTCCAGGTCAGAATGTGTGAACGGGGGTCTTATGGATGAAAACTGTGTTGAAGACATCATTATTCAAAACTGCCCTGAAGAAATCTCAACCTCGACCTGCAGGAAACTAACTAATGTCGCTGAAGGTTTGGAACCTGTTGCTCTATGAAAATACTTCCAGCACTTGGACCAATAAATAAATGTGCATTGAAGAGGACTGGGGAATAAATGCAAGTCAAGCCAAATTCCAGTGCTGTCCTTACAGCTATGCACTTTGATTTGGGCTCAAATGTTTGTACTGACATAGGCACGAGCTCATCCCACTACAAAAATGCCCCTGAGACCCAAGTCAATCCAGTTGACACGTGCGCATAGGCACACACATGCATGAATATATACACACATGCTAGCAAAATGTCAAGTCCAAACTAACTAGTGCTGCTGGATCTGCTCCTCATGAGACCCAGAAAATCCAAGAGCAGATCTGGGACTCTAATCTTAAAGCTACAATTGCTCTGTGAGATGTCCAGGGCTTGAAGGGACTGAAGTTTTTCAGATAGAATTTCGGTCATATATGTGTCTTTCCCTATTAACCCCTGAAATGGGGGGTTCTTGATAAGAAATCAGTGAAAATTCTGACTGTCCACCTAAGTTTGGCAATTTGGGCCCATCTTTGATTTTTTTTTCTATTAGTTGCGTCTCAAATAAGTTTACAATTTTGAAGTATGTCTGGCCATTCATATAAATTATTTATCAACTTGCAAGAGTCACAGTTTCTTCCTGTGAGAATTCTACAGTGCTGGTGCTACAAGGAAATGCCCAAGTGATCAGAGTCATCATTTGGCCAGGCAGAAATGAAGTGAGTTGGGCTACCCAGAAACCAGGCACTTTGAATAAGTCAAGTATCTAGCTAAGGACTATGACAGCCTTGGAACACTGGAGCAAAGACTCAGCCAGGAAGCACCCCAGAGGCCTGCCTCGAGTTCTAAAGAAAGCAAGTACAAGAAAGTTACATGAAACAGGAGTTACAAAGTGGTATGATCATCATATAGTGCTTTTATATGAAGATTAAAATTTGAAATAATGATTTTAAATAATAATATTCATGTTAATGACATACATGATGCTGGGAGAGGCAGAAAGGACTGCATGCCCATGGTCTTTTTCCTGGGTCAGTTATACTCCCCCAATTCCATTCACTATATAGCACTTGCATCTATGAGTAGGAAGGCCATCAAGACACCTGGTGTCATTATTCCTAAACTGCTTTATACTTAAGGGCCATAATATCATAAAAGCTGAGCTCAAAGCTTCTACTTGTCTTGGCACAAGTAGAAGCTTTCAGGAGGTGAATAATCAAAATTGCGAAGTGTACTTTCCAATGCCAACTCTCTGAGCTGCCTAGTATTCTGTGCCTACATGTTTAACAGAATGTACTCTTTTAAGACTTGTTTCACCTCAGCTTTGCATAGCAGGGACTCCTACCTGAAGTTATTTTACTATTTTTTTTCAATACCAACATCATACACATTCTCTAAGATCCTCTAATTAACATACAGGAGGCTATGAATTCTTTGAAATTAAAAAAAAAAAACTTAATTCATTTAACTGGTACACAAATAGCATTCCAAGTGTTATCTAGAACTTTAAGGAGGAGGAAATGATAGTGAATCACCAACGACCCAAAGCCAAAGGGGATAGAAAGGGTTTCAAGTGGCTTTGATTTAATTGGACACAGTTACCTTTAGATTAGAAGGGGAGAAAGCTCACCATTCTTAAAAAGTAATGCTCACCAGTCCCTTGATGCCTAAAATACTACAGAAAACCATCTCTGTGTGGGCAGGAGGGATGGCTTTGTGGTTAAGGGACTTGCCTGCAAAGTCTCAGGACCCAGCTTCAATTCCCCAGTACCCATGTAAGCCAGATACAGAAGATGATGCATGCATCTGGAATTTGTCTGCAGTGGCTAGAGACCGTGGTATGCCCATTCTCTCCCTCTCTCTCTGTCTGTCTCTTTCTCTCAAAAAATAAAAATAAAATGTTTTAAAATTTGTTTCACTGCTTCCACTGACCCAACTGCAGAAAGAAAAGTTTACGTACCACATACATGTTCCTCCTTCTCACTTGCCTCACTTCCTTCCTACAATTAAAAAGCAATGGAAGGGGGCTGGAGAGATGGCTTAGCAGTTAAGGCACTTGCCTGCAAAGCCAAAGGACCCAGGTTCAATTCTCCAGGACCCACATAAGCCAGATGCACATGGCACATGTATCTGGAGTTTGTTTGCAGTGGCTGGATTCCCTGGCATGCCCATTCTCTCTCTCTCTGTCTCAAATAAATAAATAAAATATTTAAATAAAACAATGGAAGGGATCTATCCATTTTTTCCCCTATTTTCTTGGCTGCAAGCTTCACATGAGCAAGGCTTACGCCAATCTTATTGTCAAGCGAATCCTCACGGCTGTTGGCATAGGGATGGAAGGGCGGGGGGCATAAATAAAGAACTAAGCCATGTCACAAAGAGTAAATCTGAATCCTACAGAAGAGAAGACAAGTGGTCACCCAAAAGTGCACACAGCCAGCCAAAGCTCACCCCTCTCTCTGCCCTGCCCGCTCCCCATAGTTCTTCCAGCTAGCCAAACATCCAGGTCACAGTGCCATGACCATGACTGTTAGTTTTTTTTTTTTTAATTTTTTTTGTTTTATTTATTTGTTTGAGAGTGACAGACAAAGAGAGAAAGGCAGATAGAGAGAGAGAATGGGCGCGCCAGGGCTTCCAGCCACTGCAAACGAACTCCAGACGCGTGCGCCTCCTTGTGCATCTGGCTAACGTGGGTCCTGGGGAATCAAGCCTCGAACGGGGGTCCTTAGGCTTCACGGGCAAGCGCTTAACCGCTAAGACATCTCTCCAGCCCTGACTGCTAGTTTTTATTCTAGACTTTTTCCAGGAACTCTAATATGCATTCCCTGGAGTCCACAGTCCCTGTTCCTTGCCTCTCGTGTGCACAACTGTGCACATACATACACTGACAGCAGGAAATTCCCTGATAGACAGGAAGCGCAGGCTCCAGGAGAGCACTGCAGAGTCCAGCTAAACCATGATCACCATCAAAAGTTCTACGGTGGCTTCGATAGCACTTGGTAGAGTTGTGTTTCTGAATATTTTACTGCCTTTTCTCTCTTTAAAAAAATTATATATATATATATTAGAAAGTGAGAGACAGAGAGAGAGAATGGACATACCAGAGCCTCCAGCCACTGGAAACGGGCTCCAGATGCACGCACCCCCTTGTGTCTCTGGCTTATGTGGGTCCCGGAGAATAGAACCGGGATCCTTTGGCTTTGCAGGCAAACACCTTAACCACTAAGCCATCTCTCCAGCCCCTTTTCTCTCTTTTAAGGCATTACAATAAGCAAGAGACAATGATACATACAGCAATCATAAGAAGCAGCTGTCTGATAAAACAACTAAGACAAGCAACACCATGAGGAGCGCTGAACACAGTATGCAAATCTGATCGAGGCACTTACTGGTCCTCAGGTAGCTCTGTGGGGAAGGTGGTGGATATTAAAGTTGTACGAAAAAGCTGGGCCTGGGTGGTACTCGCCTTCAATCCCAGCACTAGGGAGGCAGAGGTAGGAGGATCCCCATGAGTTCGAGGCCACCCTGAGATTACATAGTGAATTCCAGGTCAGCCTGAGCTAGAATGAGACCCTACCTTGAGAAACCAAAAAATAAAATAAAATAAAGTTGTACAAAAAGCTGAAGTTTGTCTCTAAAGTCAAGGCACAATTTAAAACATTGCAGCATTGTTTTAGAGTCCTAGTCACTGAATCCCCTATAATTTAACAACTTATAGTTGGTCCGCCCATGGACTCTACTTCAGCACAGGTTTTCACAAGGTATGATGTATTAACGTATAGGAAGGACTGTTGGCAAGAACTCTGTCTCAACATCAGGAACTCTGTCCCAGTTGGAAGTTTCCATCTTGAGACATCCTCAGTACACTGAAGGGATGAAAAAATATTTTTTAAGTGTCAGTTAAGAGAAAAATGGTTAATAAGAATAAAGAAGTGACAGTCAATGATGGGAGATTTCAGTTCTAAAGGAAATCGTGTTCCTTAAGATGATATCAACTTTTTCGCTTAAGAAGTGATTAACATATAAGAATTTGCTTCCCAAACCATACTGTGTATAGAACATAAGAGCATGTTGATGTGTGGGCACATATACACTATACATGTGCACGGCTCATAACATATTGTAATAACCCAGGAGCCGAAGCCTACTGGTTTCATATACGTTAAAAAAAATCAAAAGCAAAAGTATCGAACTGCAGTTGCAATATAACTCCACTATGATAAAACTGCACATTCTACGTGTCAATCCCTAGACCTCACTCAGTTTGGAAAAGACACATTTTTCAAACTACATCATCTCCACTGGAGAGCAAGACTTACAGTCAATCCATGTCAAACATGTCCCCATGCCAAGAGGAAACACTGACTGTATTTTTCTTCTCAGAGTTTTTCAAAGCACTTACTATGCTGTGACATTAAAGTACATGCTATATTAAAATAATCTTTAGGGCTGGAGAGAAGGCTTAGCAGTAAAGGCTCTTGCCTGCAAAGCCTAAGGACCCAGGTTCGATTCCCCAGTACCCATGTAAGCCAGATGCACAAAGTGGAACAGGCTTTTGGAGTTTGCAGTGGCTGGAGGCCCTGGCATGCCTATTCTCTATCTGTCTGTCTCTCTTCTCTGCATCTCTCTGTTTGCAAATGAATAAATGTAGTAAAAATAAGCTTTAAATATACGAAGTCATCTCTTTTTAAAAATGTCGTATAAATGGGAGTTTCTAGACATTCATATTTAAATCTTGAATTTTTTTTAAAAATAATTAAATCATAATCCTCTGATAACAGACATCCAGAGTAGAAATGCTAACTATGGTGTACACTGCCACAGTAATGATTCCCCCCAAGATCGGCCCAGTGCTCATAGGTGTGACAGGGTCCCCGGCGGCAGGTGACTGCTTCTTGATCATTATCCCTGCTAAAACTGAAGCTGCTGAACTTGTAAAGAATTCTTATCTTACTGAAATTCTTTCATCTCTAATAATTACTAAACTGGCATAATTACTGGTACTAGAGGTGGGATGTGATGCATGTTAAAAGCCCAAGCTGCCTAAAATTAAAGTTTTTTTTTTAAAAAAAAAAAAACATTCAACTAAGTTTTCAAAGATTTATCTTGTGTCAGGCTTTTATGCCAAGAGTTGCATAATTATTTAAACCTTTTAAAAGCTTTCCTTACACTATTTGATTAATACTATAACGGAGCTATTTAAATTTACTAATGTTAACTTTAATGCGTAAGTTTTAATTGCTTTGCAGTAACATTGCTGAAGAATGTATTTTAAGTCAGACAAATACACTTCCATTACCACCAACAAGGTATGTGCAGCCCTGGCCAGTGCACCATGTAATCCCCAAACAAAACCACAGGAACACATTTCACATTTAATTGAAATGAGATTAAAAAGTCACAGGCCCCCACAACCCCTCCCCAAAGAACTAACTTTAACCTTTGACAACACACCAGGAACCAATGGAGAAAAAAAAAATTAAATACATCTGAGAAAATACTCAGCTAGAGGGTTGATTTAGAAAGCCTTTGTGTCAAAACCTCACACAATTCCAGCGAGGTCTTTCACATACCACTTAAGGACAACCTTTACAATTTTACAAGCCATAAAGCTGATAAGATCTGAAGCAAATGGTACAAGTCTTAGTATCACTTTTCTCTCCTTAAAACTAAAAACCTGAATATAACATCTATTTAGATCCGACCATAAGGTATGCATTCTCTGGCAACAAAATAAATGACAATAAACCAGCAATGTGAATTCTGTCAGATGAATTAATAGAACCCAGTAATAGGAAAAACAGGTCTTCCCCAGATTCTTAACGGACCTTGATAGACTTGACTTTTCCCCACTATCAAAGTCTTTCTCCTTATAGCATTCTCTTATGTCAAAATAAAAACACAAGTAGGCATCATACATTTCAAACTTATGTCAACAAGTCTTTTGCTTGACTTTACCAGACTAGCCAACTCACAGAGTTCCTTGAAAATAAAGGGAGGCTTTCTTTGCTACTGCTCCTATATACTAAAAAGACATCTACAAAAAGACTTGCACTGGTCAAATAAGTAAAAAGTTGAAAAATTCTGTCATCACTGTTAGACGTCACCGATGTCAAAAAGAATGACTACAAGGGACCTTAAGGGATCTGGAAATACTCTGGCAAAACAAAACAAAACAAAAAATACATTACCAGCTTACTTCATAAAAAGCTGCTAATCTCAAATCCCTTTGTAATTTCATTTTTACATGTATGCTTTTATGTTCACTATCCTTTTTATTTATTTATTTATTTATTTATTTATTTATTATTTTTTTTTACTCTTTCTTGGCTGGATGAAGAAAAGCCAGCAATCCACTCATGCATCAAACAGATGTTTTTGTTTAGAAGGCCAAGTGGAATCTTACACATCTCGTGCCTTCCCTTTAAGAAGAAGCTGCCAGAAGGGCTGGGATGGTAAGAGCTGTGTTTTGGAAGAGACTCACTGGACCATCAGTTCTGGAACTTTGACTAGACTCGCGGGATTCTTGCCAACTGTAATTGCTGTTTTTGTTTATTTCGAATTGTCTACTGATTGGACTATAATCAATGTAATGACTTCAACATCTAGTCAGTATAATTTAGAGGTGGTGGAGGGAAGAGAGAGTTACTGACTGATGAATGAGTAGCATTCCAGCTCAAACTGTCAGAAGGGGCATGAATGTCAAACCCTGACCTTCTGTAGCTTTGCCAACAATTGGGCTGTTTCGTACCTGAGTCTCAAATGTAACAGTACATGTTTCTATCTGCCACACAATTAGCAAACTAGGGAAAGGAATAATGCTCTATCTAATATAGACATGTACGTGTATGTGTGTGTGTGTGTGTGTGTGTGTGTGTGTGTGTGCGTGTGCATGTATGTATACCTGTTAAGATCTAGTTATGAAAAAGGGAGTTGTATTTAACCTACCAAAAACTAATCTTCAAGAATTTTTGATAACTATCATGCATTTTTTTGGTAACTAAAAGCAAAATGTTAGGCAGCGGTATTTCACATAACATCCAGCCTTTTATCGTTGTTTGTTTCTTAATATATCATTGTTTCCAAACCTAAACCACATCTCTAGTGAGGAGGTTATTTTTAAAGGAAATAGAGAACGTGGACTATAAGGGGGATTCTGTGGTTTCCATCCTCCATTTGTCTACCCACAGAAATATATACATATGTATAATGTATATATATATATATATATATATATATATATATATATATTACATACATATACATACATGCATACTTGAGAAAGGAGCAAATGACTAAATAAGACTAGGGAGTTTAATGTTTCTCTTATGTTTGGGGTCCAGTAATACCCCCTGTGGAGCCTTGTTTGTTTTTAACACCTGCACTGCTTAGAGCTTTTGCAGTAGAGAACACAGTGAAAGAGACAGGTTTTGTGACTTTCCAAAGGTTTGCAACTTCACTGCCTTTTCATTCAGGTTCTATAATTTATACTTCTTTGAATTATGAGCTGAGCTTTTGCCATTTCGTTGAATTTCTAAAATAATTACTACTCCTTTTTTAAAAAAAAAATCTATTTATGAATACAAAAGACAGTAAATGAGGGGAAGAAAGGTCAGTGGAAAGTGTGATAACTTCACAACGTGCCAAGTTACAAAGGGTTAGCAGCGGGCACAGCCAAGTTAAACAAGGCACTCTGGGGTTCTCTTTCTCCCTGGCTCCCACCATTCCTCTCTTGAGGTCCCTGGTATGAGTTTATGAACACCTGAGGGTCCAGATATCCTAACTGTGTCTTGTGTTTAACTTGGCCGTTTCAATGACTAAGTACTCCCCTCTCTCCTTCCCAGCTTTATAACTTGGCTCTTACTGAACATGTCACACCTTTATGTAGTAGACCCCTTTTTCCTTCTTACTGTGCATTTTGAAGTCAACATCAAAAAAAAAAAAAAAAGAAAAGAAAAGAAAGAAATGTCTGTGATTAGGTAAAATGATCGAGAAGTGTCCATCCAAGTAGCACCACAAGAAATAGGATAAAGAGCCAGTGAGGGAAAAAAAAAAAAAAAAAAAGAGGAAGAAAGAAAGAAATAGGCCACAATTGACCAATTTGATACAACTGATTTGCTGTCTCTAAAAATAAGCTGATGGTACAACTATTTCAGTTAGGTTCTTTCACCATTGTCTACTTTCAGGAATACAGACAAATAGCCAAATAATTGCAGGAGGGGCTCATTGAACAAGAAAGGTTGTTCTAAACATTTGTAAGGACAGACAGGGCAGATGGGGTTTACATACTGGGCCCTGAATGAGAGGAACAGTAAAGGCCTTCCATGTTTCAAAATGCATTTCACAGTTTCACAAATTAAAAAAAAAAAAAAACGCATCTTTCAGGTGTTGATCAGTTTTGATGCGCTTAAGAGAAAAGTAGATGACTCAAGCCAGCCTTGCTCCTTGTAGCCAGGTCGGGGTCCTTCCTCTCAGGAGGTAAGCTAACAGGTTCATCACCCCAGAGTTTGCTAAAAACAAAACACTGAATATTTTCAAGGAGACAGAATTATTCATTAGGAGTACCAAAATTATGAGAATTCCCAAAATAAATTCATCTGTCACTAGAAATTTCCCGGGAATTCACATTTTTAAGCATCTGATTAAAAGTAAAAGCTCCAATCTTAACTGTTATTTTATTCGAATGGTTTTACCTGCCTATTGTAAACTGCTCTCTTGGGATACAAGTTTCAAATTATATCAAAAGTGACAGCCGTATCAGAAATATCTTTTAAATCTTGTTTGTTAGAGAAATCATATGCATGTAAGAAACAGGATGGAAATTGAATGCAGAACTTGGTGTTTGGCTTAGAACAACTTACTGTGTCTTCATGGTTCCCCAATTCCTCCTTCAGGGTGGTTGGGACAAGATCAACATGTCTTTGATTCGCTGTCACTCATCAAACACAATCAGAATGTTTTCTTTCTTAATGGCAAAACTACTCATCAGCTCTTCCTGAGTAAAATATTCACTCCAGTATTGTACATTCACATTCACTCCATCCCTGCTAACAGCAAAGGGTTGTTCTATGCCAGGATTACTAATGCCGGAATATTTGTCATAATAAAGCCTTCCTGACTTCTTCAGGATCCAAGTATGACCTTCTGAGCTATATAATGGACAGAAGCCCACACAGACCACTCCTAAAACACATTGGGGGTTGAGGGGCCAGGCAGGGACCAGACATCTTATCCTTCCTAGAAGAAAACCTGGCAACCAAGATCCTAAAGAGGGGACTGGCTATCTCACAAAGCAACAGCCTGAATGCCATTCTGGCTCCTCCAAATGCGACTCGTGTCACAATTACTCATTTGACACAGCTCATGTAAATATGTATATTTGTTTTTCCAGGCAAATGCACACCCTGAAGGAAAACAGGCCGGCTCTTCATTGAGGACTGTACTATTTTTCTTTCTGTCTTGAGCCTCTCGCCCCCATCATTCAGCCAAGCCCACCTGAGGCCAGTCCCTCTGCTGAGAGTGTTCCAAGAATCCGTGGGGAGAAAGAACTCCAGTACACCCCAACACCCACACACAAAAATGGAAGCTAAATCTTCGTTTTCAATGTAAATATTCTATTTTTTGAACTTGGCAACTGAAACACAGATGCTGGGTCTCAGGGAAGAAGACCCTGGATTATTTTCGCAACAGGACAATAAAACAAAAGATTTTAAAATGTCCCTCCCTACGCACCTGGCTGGCACCTGATTGTTCATTAACCTCAGAACTGCACCATCCCCTCCCATTCCACCTTGAATTATTAAGATTGTTACAAATCAGTCATCTAAGGGCTTCACTCAAAGACTCCTCAGACTCTCCTTGCGTAGGAAATCCTCTTTAGCAAACCAGGAAAGGAACACACACACCCATTTCTCCACCCACAGAACTTTGACTGCGAACTCACTCCTGAAGCAGGTGAACCCAGAACGCTCAAAGCTCAGGCACAGTGGGCAAAAAGACCAACTGTGCAAACTTTAGTAAACTTTCTTTTAAAAAAAATATAAATAAAAAGCTGTCTAAATCCCTTCACGACATATCAGGAGCCCTTCTGCAGTCTCTCAAGTTCTCGGCTGGCACTAAGCGCTACCCTGTTCAGCTGGGAAAAGTTTTCCTTCGCTGGTTGGTGACTAGGCAAAGGTTGGTATTTGGCTGCACGTTAGTGTTTAAGGAAGCCGAGACTCCAAGCTCATATACACCCCCGGGGGGCCACAGTGGTCCATCGTTACTCTGACACCCGGTGCACCCGCTAGGTCGCCAGCCACACTTGCGGGCTCTCAGGCCCTGGGTTTAAGATTCTCCGGAAAAAAAAAAAATGTGTGGCTCACGTGAATGCAAATCAGTCCCCAAACTGTGTCAAGACACATGTCAACGAGTCACCTCGTTTCTAAACTAAAAGTTCTGCTGTACATGATGAAGAAGGAAAAGAAAGAGAGAGAGAGAGAGAGAGAGAGAGAGAGAGAGAGAGAGAGGGAGAGGGAGAGAGGGAGAGAGGATGCAAGCCTTCCAGCCTGGGAGGCCCTCCCCCCAACCTGGACCCTTCCCAGAAGAAAAGGCTTTGTGTGCGCGGTGAGGGCTCGGTTAATCGACTTCATAAATACTCATCGGCTAGGGGGGAGCCAGGAACTTGGGGTGCCCGGCTCTGCCCACGGGGCTGGCTGGGCGGCGAAGTCGCGACCAGCCAGTGGTGGCAGGAACCCGGGCAGTGGGGAGCCGAGGCCCTGCAGCTAGAGGAAGAGGATGCTAGCCGCCGGGGACCAGAGGGCGGGGCCGGGCCAGCGCGGACCTCGGCGGGACCCCGCGGGCTCGGGCAGACACACAAGCCGCCCTTTGTCCTCCGCCTCCGGGGTCGCCCAGGCCTCGGCCTCCTCCAGCTGTTGCCGCCTTGGCCTGGCCCGGGATTCCCCACCCGCACCCCGGGCTCCCGGTCCCCGCTCGCTCTCGGCCAGGGAGCGCCGGACCTCCAGATTCCCCGATTTACCCGGGAGGAGGCTCGGGGAGGAGGAGGAGGAGGAGAAGGAGGAGGAGGAGGAGGCCGCCACGTGACTCTGGTCGCCACATTCCACCACAGCCACCAGGATCAATAACTTCAGTGCCCCCCCTCCCCCCGCTCTCCCCTATCCTGCCGCCGCAGCCAACTCGTGCGCCCCCAGAACCCTCCACGCACACCCGCAAACTTCCCCTCCAACGGGGAGCACAGAGAGCCGCATCCAAAACCGCAGCCCGAAGCCAAGGGGGCAGCGGGAAGAGCAGGGGCGAGG
Organism: Dipus sagitta; assembly: GCA_036346955.1. Lineage (NCBI taxonomy): Eukaryota > Metazoa > Chordata > Mammalia > Rodentia > Dipodidae > Dipus > Dipus sagitta. The sequence continues at coordinate 36,459,441 of CM070785.1, read as the reverse complement.
GGCCACCAACTTTCGGGGCCCGGCTAAGACCTCAGCCCGCGTCCGCCCGGTCAGGCTGGTGGACACCGGCCGCCGGCCGAGAAAGACCGGGGACGAGCCGGGCGCAGGCTGGGAGGCGGCGGTGGCGGTGACCGTGGCGTCCTCGCCCTGGCGCGCCCGGGATCCGGGGCCACGTTTGTAATAAGCAGACACTGCACAACCCTCCCCCCCAATACACACACACACACCCCTCAGGTCCAGGATGACTTTTTTTTTCTTCTTCTTCTTCCAAAGAAAGGAGAGAGAAAAAAAAAAAAAAAAAAAGCACCGCACGGTTTTGCATATTTATTCTTTGCAAAAGCACATGCCAGAAACTTTTTTTTTTTTTGCTCCAGCCTAG